>VYZW01049351.1:2505-15047 GCA_013401315.1 Balaeniceps rex
CTCCTCCTCCTCCTCCTCCTCCTTCTCCTCTTGCTGCCGAGCCTCCCCAGTGGCACTTCGCTTTGTACCATCCCGCTTTTCTGCGGAAACACCGGGGCTAGAAACAACGCTTTCATTTCTTCCGAAGGAAGCTCGGATCATGCGGGGTCCCCTGCCTCCGGCACCCGGGGGTCCCCGTGCCCAGCCCCGGCAGCACAAAGCCCCGGTGCCCAGGGGAGTGGCCAAAGCTGCTGAAAATCAGCCTTTGGCACCAAAGTGGCCGGCACGGTCTTCCCTGTTGGGACTTCGGCCCAGGTGGAGAGCGGCTTCTCTTTGAAGCGGTGCCACGGTGGTGGCAGCCGGCCGGGGACAAGGCTGGCTTTGTGTGGCTGGCCTGGCAGGTGCCGGCGGTGGCTGGGCCCCAGGTGTGGGGACTTAACCCTCTCACCGCTGCTGCACGCCGGGGCCGTCTGCCTCCGTGGCTCATCCTCGCCGGCTCAAACCCAGCCTGCTGCTCGCCTCGCCGCCCAGCCCGCCGGCACCCCAGGGGCAGTTTGGACATCACGGGGACGCCGTTGAGGTTTGCACATCACGGGGTTTGCTCATTGCGGGGTCCCCGGAGCAATTTGCACGTGGTTGGGAGCCGCCAGGTCCCATCGCCTGGCCTCGCCCTTTGTTTTGGAGCTGGGGGAAGGCAGAAGCTGCTGCCCTGGGTCCAGCCCATCCCAGCAGATCGAAAGTAACGGGGGCCGAGAGCCATGGGGGAGCTGCGGGAGGATCTTGTCCTGTCCTTGACAGGACAAGGGGTGATGGTTTTAAACTAAAGGAGGGCAGATTTAGGCTGGATAGAAGGAAGAAATTTTACACTGAGGGTGGTGAAGCACTGGCACAGGTTGCCCAGAGAGGCGGTGGAGGCCCCATCCCTGGAAACATTCCAGGTCAGGTTGGACGGGGCTCTGAGCACCCTGATCTGGTTCAAGATGTCCCTGCTCACTGCAGGGGGTTGGGCTGGATGGCCTCTGAAGGTCCCTTCCCACCCAAACCATTCTGTGATTCTGTGATGTCCCCCGGCTTTGGGGACGGGCAGCGCAGCCACACGGTTGACAGCAGCCGCTGGCATCGGCTGAAGGGGCAGGACGAGGCGGCAGGGAGGACGAGCAGCGCGTCCCTGGGTCAGCGGAGGGGACAGCAGGGCAGTGCTGGCAGAAAGGGCACCTTTGCCACGAGCGGGAGGAGCGGTGCGGGGAGATCTCCTGGCAGGGGTCCCGGTGGAGGCAGCTTTTCCTGGCGCGGCCCCAGGCAGGACAATACCCGGCCAGGCGGCGGAAGGGAGCTGCCGGCCGTTTCCCCCGAGGAAACGCACCCGCTGGCCCCGGCTCCTGTTGCTCTCCCTCTTCCTCTTGTTTGATTTACAGCATGGACGGAGCCCAGCGGGAAGTTTGTCCTGGCCCCGGTGCTGTTTAATTACCTGCAGCGAGGGCCGTGCGGAGGAGGAAGCCGACTGCTTCCCGGGGCGGGAGGGGATGCGCGGACCCTTTTAGGCACGAAGCCAGCGGCGTGGGAATGGTGGGGTGCCAGCATGGAGCCGGGATGGTCCCCAGGGATGTAGAATGGGTGCCGGCACAGAGGGGGGATGTTCCCAAGGGAGGTGGAAGGGACGCCGGCGTGAAGCTGGGATGATCCCAAGGGAGGTGGAAGGGACGCCGGCGTGAAGCTGGGATGATCCCAAGGGAGGTGGAGGTTGGGATGTGCTGCGGACGGGTCGGTAGAGGAGTGGGAGAGCCCCAAGATCCAGCCTGGTGACTGGTGGGAAGCGGCTCATCCCTGCCCGGCTGGACTCAACCCCTCAACCCTGTGCGCTGGGACGCTGTCACATCGCCTGGGTGACCAGCCTGAGCCTGGCCCGGCGCTGCCTGCACCGTGGCTGCTCCTCCGGCTTCTGGCGGTCGCGTGGTCAGGGTGAGCCACGGGCTGGCAACTGCAGCGGCGTGGCCGGGGCTGGGGAGCGGCAGGCAGCATCGTCGTGGGCAGCGGGTGCCAGCCAGGGGCTGGTGCGTCGTCCCCAAGCTGGGCTGGGTGATGGGGGCAGCCACAGCATCTCTGCTAGAAAAGTCTGGATCCTCCGGTCGTCACGGGCAGGGGATTTGGGGATGGGTGCAGGTGCTTCTCCGTAGCCGAGGCCAGATCCTGCGCCCTTCTCTGGGCAGCACTGAGCCCCGGCTTCCCTTAGGGCCGTGTCTGAGCTGCCTTTCCTCCGCAGCATGCCTCCTCCCCTGCTTTCTTCCGAAAATAGCCCGGTGCCAAATGCTTTGCCCACTGACAGCTGCACAGCCCCACGGCCACCTGCGCCCCGTGGGCAGGGCCACCGCATCCCTGCCACGCAGGGACCCCACGGGTCCCTGGAGCATGCTGCCGTGTGCGGCGGCAGTGGGTGCTCCTGGGGTGCTGTTTGCCTCCGTCGTGCTCCCACCAGGAGCACTTCCCACCTGGGCCCCCGCACCCAGATGCTGCCAGATGTTGGGGCAGGTCTCAGCTGAATGCTCACAGCTGGCGGCCCCCCCAGCCCCATGGACCGCAGCTGCGTCCCGCTGGCTCTCCTCCAGCGTGCCCGTACCGGGCTCCTGGGGAAACCGGGCTCCCGTTTCATTCCCCACCGCCTCCCACCGTGCCTCATCCTGCGTTATCGACAGGGAAAAGCAGCCAGGTCCCTCCTGGGGTCATCGGCCCTCGAGACACCCCCGGGGCCCGGGTGGGCACCCCGGTCCTGCTCAACCTGGGCAGTGAGGGCAGACATCGCACCCAGTGACCCACGGGTGCTGGCAGCTGCCTGCGGTCACGTGGCTTTGCAAAAGCATCGATTCCCTTTATCCAAAGCAAACTTCTCCACTGAGAATCGCACCCATAAAGGCTGCAGCCTTTTTTTTTTTTTTTCCCAGCCCGCTCCCCCCGTGCGGCCGAGCTCTGACTCATGACTCTGCACCCTCGGAGCTGGCAGCGGCCATCCCAGCCCGGGCTGGAAAGCATTCCTTAAATGTACAAACAATCCCCGGCCCCACAGGCAGCGCCGCGCTCGCCCGCCCGGCGGCCGGCTCGACCTTCTGCTCCACGGCACCAGGGCCAGAGGGAGGCGAGGGGGGGCCGGCGGATGGTGGGGGGTGGCTGCGGGGTGCTCCCCGGGTGGGGGGCAGTGGTTTGCGGTCGCATGGGGCTCACCGGCCCCCAATTTGCAGGGTTTCACCAGACGTGGCCCTGTTGTTGTTGCAGGTCGATGGTCGCCTGGTCAGAGGCATCCTGGGGAGAAGATGGCTCAGCCTGCACCCTTGAACCAGAACCTCCCAGGTAAAGGGACCGGGGTCCTCACCAGGCAGGGACAGCGGAAGGCGCCAGAGGGGAGTGGCAGGGCTGCACAGCCCCGTCCTGATGGGTTTCCTCACCCCAGCGCTGACCCTGGCACGGAGCCGCTGCCTTGTGATACCCGACAGCACCGAGGGTGCCGGGGACGGGCCATCCGCCGGGCTCGCTGCCAGCAGCGTCACGGCGGGGATGCTGGATGCGAATCCCAGTATAACCCAGTTGCAAAAGCTTTCCTGTCTCCACCGGGTCCCTGCCTAACCGTCCTGCTCCTCTTGCAGATCTCGGGGGCCCTTTCTTGTACCGGGACCAGGACGATGGGGAGAAGAGCTCGTATTCAGTGGAAACCCCCTACGGCTTCCTCCTGGACCTGGATTTCCTGAAATACGTTGATGACATTGAAAGCGGCCAAACGCTTAAGAAAGTGCCGCTGCCGCGCAGGGCAAAAGGGGCCCGGCAGCCGCCCGGTGCCGTGCGCAGCCCCAGCAGCCACGCCAGCGCCTGGACCTCCACCGAGTCCCTCGCCTCCACGGCCAGCGAGGAGGGCAGGACCGTGCTGCTGCTGTCCCCACACGGCCGGGCATCCCTGGAGCCCCCGAGCAAGCCAACCTCCCACCCCGTCTCGCCACCGCCACCGGTGCGGCTGCTCCCGCCTCCCACCCGCAAGTCCCTCGTGCGAAACCCACGGGTGGAGAAGACCTTGCTGGAGACAAGCAGGAGGCTGGAGCAGGAGCAGGGCCATTTGCAGGATACGGGTGGTCTCTCCCGCGGTGGCCCGCCGGCTGCCCCGAGTCAGCCGCCCCCCTGGGTGCCGGTGGGCGCCGAGGGCCAGGCAGGCTGGGGACGGGCAAGCCCCGGCAGCTCGGGGCGCAGCACGCCGGCGGCGGGGCTCAGCGCTGCCCCGCTGCAGCATGTGCGGGAGCAGATGGCTGCAGCCCTGCGGCAGCTCCGGGACCTGGAGGAGCAGGTAAAAACCATCCCCCTCCTGGAGACGCAGATCTGCGAGCTGAAGAGGGAGAAGGCAAAGCTGATGGAGAAGCTGTCGGCGGAGCCTGGCGAGGCTTTCGGCCACCCCCCTGGCTCCGAGGCGGTGGCGGGGGGCGAGGAGCTGCCCCAAGCAGGGCTGGAGAGCGAAGCGGAGCCAGCAAAGGGGCGAGCGAGCAAGATCGCGGAGCTGAGGAAGCTGACGGAGAAGCTGGCTGTGCCGGAGCGGGGCGGCAGGGCTTGGCCGGGCAGGAGCCCCAGGGCCGCCGAGAGGCCGTGTCGCTCCGTGGCAGTGGGCGAGGACCGGGCCATGACCGATGCTGTCTTCTACTACCGGTCACAGCAGGAGCGCGGCGACTTGCCGGACGGCGGGGCGAGGGAGCGCAAGGATGCGGCCGTCTGGGTGCTGGAGTCCTCGCTGGGGCTGACCAGCGAGGCGGAGCGGGAGCTGGAGCTGCTGCAGCAGACGGTGGGGCACCAGAAGGAGGTGATCGCCCTGATGGAGGGGCACCTGCAGGACGCCACGCGGGAGCTGGAGGAGCTGCGGCTGGAGGTGTGCGCCCGCCGGCCACGCGGGCGGGTGGACAAGGAGGTGACGGCCAAGCCGCAGGTGGCTGAGGCGCTGGTGGAGGCGGCGGTGGCAACGCAGAGCCGGGCAGCCGGCGACCCCCCGGAGACAGCAGAGGCGGGTGTGGAGTGCTGCCCACCGACCGCCTGCGTCGGGGTGGGCTGCTGCCCCGACGGGCGGGACGTGGCGGTCGGCCCCGATTCGGCCGCCAGGTGCGAAGACAAGGGCAGCCAGACCGACGTGGGCAGCGCTGCCCCGGCGGGCGAGGAGACGGAGCCCGGCGTGGGCGATGCCCCGAGCGGCCCCTCGGCACGGGGTGCAGGAGCAACGGGGGGGACGTGCCAGGGCAGCCAAGCCGCTGGCACAGCCGCGCCAGAGATGACGAACAGCGGCCGGGACCCGGCGCAGGATGGCAGAGCTGCCCCGAGCCCTGCGGCCGGTGAGTCGGTGCCAGGGGTGACGCCAGGGTCTGGGTCGGGACGTTCCTGCGGGAAGGGAGAGCGTGGCCCTGCTGGGACAGCGCCTGCAGGGCCGACGCTACCGGTGCCGCAGCAGCTGCCTGCACTCTGCCCATGGCTGCCCTGGGGTCTGGCGGGTTTGGGGTGCCCAGGCAGCCCTGTGGGGAGGTTCCTGCTCGCTGGCCTCTGACACCCATCCCTCTGCCCCCAGGAGCCCTGAAGTCCATCATGAAGAAGCGGGACGGTCCCCCCCGGAGCGAGGCCGAGGGCAGCAAGAAGAGCCTGCAGTTTGTGGGCGTGCTGAACGGGGAGTACGTGCCGAGGGGCTCCTGCCACCCCCCCGGGGCCAGCGCCGGCCCCTGGCGTCCCCGTCCTGGGCTGGGGGCAGTGGCAATGGAGGGCCTGGAGGGGACCAGCTGGGTACCGCGTTGCCACTGAGCATCCTCCCTCCGTGCAGGTATGAGAGCACATCCAGTGAGGAGGAGGAGGAGGAGGAGGAGGAGGAGGAAGGAGACAGCTCCTCCGAGAAGGTTTCGGCCAACAGCTCCGACAGCGAGGAGCAGGGGGACACTGAAACCTCGGATGAGGAGGCCGGGGAAGGCGAGTACGAGCCAGGACGGGAGGACGAGGGGGCCGGTGTGACCCTTCCGGAGCCCCCCGAGGTGAAGGAGAAGTAAGTGCCCATGGGGAAGGCTCCCTTGCCCTGTGCAGCTGGGAGCCATGGGCTGGCCCCGGCCCTGCCAACTCGGAGCGTCTGCCCCAGTTTCGGTGCAGCCGATGGAAAAACACATCCAGCTCCTGCAGAAACCATTCGGCCGGAAAAAAAATCCTTCCAGCTTCTTGGGTGTGCTGAGGAAAGGATGAGACCGAGGCCCCAGATGCCTCTTTGCTGGAGAAGATAGTTTGGAGGGGGAAGAAAAAAAAAAAACAACAGCCCTTAATGGCATTTTTCAACAAAAGGAAAAAATTTGGCCTAAAAATGGGTAAATTGTGCCTGAGCACGTCCGTATAAGGCTTGGTTCAGCAGAGGTTTGCAGAGGCTGAAGTTGCCAGGGTGCAACCACCGGGCTGGGCGTTGCAGCATGGGGAGCTCGTGGAGGCTGGCAGGCATCGGGGAGAGGAGCAGAACCTCCGCGGGGGGACGCGGGGTGCCCCGGGTGCCCCTTGCCGGCGTGGTTTTGGTGGGGCGACTCAGCCCTGCGCCGCAGACGCCCTCGTGCTCTCCCCAGGTTCGAGCTGAGCCCCAGGATGCGGGAGGCCTGCCTCATCGTCAAGACCCACCTGGGCCACCCCGGTGCCACCAAGAGCAAAGAGGTGGTGAGTGGGGTGCTGCGGGTGGGACAGCTCGCCCGGCCCCTGCCGGGGTCCCCCCCTGGGGCTGGCCCTCCCCAAAGATGGGCCAGCAAAGCCCGGCTCAGCACCTTCCCCCAAAACACAGCCCTTTGCTCCGGGCTTTGTCCCAGATACCCCAAAGCCCCTGTGGACTCAGCTCGGGCCATCCCAGCGTGATTTTGGGGTTTCAGGGTCCTGCCTTCCCCCAGTCCCTTCTGGAGCAGGATCCCTGCTCCCCACCGGGGCCAGCGGTGGGGCGATGGGTGCGGGGTGGATGCTGGGGCAGGGTGCGGGGTGTGGGGCCATGCTGGGAGCCATGGCCCCCGGCTCAGCGCCGCTCGCCACCCGCAGCTCGCCAGCAGCAGCCTGGTCCTGCAGGAGTGGTTCCGTCTGTCCAGCCAGAAGTCATCCATCCCCGACACGGTCGCCAACCACCTCCTGGCCTTTGCTGAGGTCTCGCCGGCTCTCCTGGCCCACGTGGTGAACCTGGCAGACGGGAACGGCAACACAGCCCTGCACTACAGCGTCTCCCACTCCAACTTCCGCATCGTGCAGCTGCTGCTGGACACGGGTCAGCGCCCCCCGTCCCCAGGAACGTCCCCCTGCCGCCATCCCACTCTGTGCCCCGGGTCCCATCCTGGCCCTGCCGGCTATGGGAGGAAGGCGCTGGCAGCAGCGGGGCAGGGAGAGCTGCCCTGGGCTGTGTCCGTGCACCACCCCAGCCCTTTGGGAGCCCAGATTTGATGGGGGGGAACCCATCAGCAGGTCTGTGTCCGTGGGGATGTGGGACGGCTCGCAGCACCCTGGGCAGGGTGGGAGCCAGGCATGCGGCTCGGTCTGTGCCTCCCCCCAGCCCCGCAGCACCCTGAGCCCCCCCGCTCTGCCCGTCCCTGCAGGGGTCTGTAATGTGGACCACCAGAACAAAGCCGGCTACACAGCCCTCATGCTGGCAGCGCTGGCGGCCGTCGAGCAGGAAGATGACATGAACGTGGTCAGGAGGCTCTTCAGCATGGGCAATGTCAACGCCAAGGCCAGCCAGGTTGGTGTGGGCTGGGGGCCATCACGTCCTGATCCTCTCCCCCCACCCCATAGCAGCTGCCAGGGCCACGCTTGGCTCCTCCAAGGGCAGGACTGTGGCTCCAAAACCAGGAGGGCATCACATTAGGAGCCCCTTCTGCCTGGCATCAGGGCTCTCAGGTCTCACCCACACCTCATCTCCAGCCAGGGAGATGCTCAGAGACCGTGTGGGCACTGGGGCTGGCAGTGGTCGCTGCCCAGGGCAGTGGGAAGAGCAGGCGGCACAGCCGGGCAGGGGTAGCCTGGCAGCATCCCTTGCCTCGCAGGCTGGCCAGACGGCGCTGATGCTGGCCGTCAGCCACGGCCGGCAGGAGATGGTGGAAGCCCTGCTCACCTGCGGAGCCGACGTGAACCTGCAGGACGAGGAGGGTTCGACGGCGCTGATGTGCGCCTGCGAGCACGGCCGCGTGGAGACGGTGAAGCTGCTGCTGGCTCAGCCTACCTGCAACATCTCCATCGTGGACAGCGTAAGCCTCTGCCACTGGGGCCTGGGCACGCTCGCCCACCCTGTGTCCCATCCCCAGACCTCTTCCCAATTGCTCTCTCCATTTTTAGGACGGTAACAACGCCGTCGCCATCGCGCTGGAGGCAGGCCACAGCAACATCGCCGTGCTCCTCTACGCCCACCTCAACGGCACGAAGACGCAGCTGCCCGTGAGTACCGCAGCCCCCCCCAGCTCCTGCCACCGGCCCTGTCCCGCACAAGGGCCACGGAGACCGCACCACCGGCTCAGCTACGCGGTGGGCAGGGGGCCCCATGGGAGGGGACAGGGCTGTGACACAGCTGATAGTCCCCAGGATGGGGCTGCAGGGGCCAGAGCAGAGCGTCCCAGGTGCCGCATGCTCGGTGCATCCTCAGTAGCAGGGCACCAGGCTGGCCAGCCCTGAGCAGGAGTCACTGGAGGGGTCCCTGGTGACATTTCGTGACTCTGCTCTCTCTGCAGCAGGGGACATTGCAGACAGCCACCAAGAGCCCTGGGAGCCCAAAGAAACCAAATTAGAGCGACCTTCAGATCCAGCCAGGCGCCAGCCATGTGCCAGCCGGCCACCATCAGCGCTAGGCTGTAATTTATGTCCCCTCTCCTGCCACTCCTTTGCGTGCTGAATCGCTCTCTGTAGATGCTTTAATCCTCCTGTCACTAGAGCAGGAGCCGTCCCCGGGCCTCACTCGCCCGTCTCTGCTGCTGGAAGGGGCCCACGCCGAGCCCCTTCACTCCACCAAGTGACGGAGCCAAGCATCAAGTGACCATGGGGTGGGAAACGCAGCGAGCAGAAGCATCCTCTCTGCTCCCCACCACGACCACCGGAGCTGTGCCGCCTCGGAGCCCTCTGCACATCACTAACTCACTGGAACAGCAGAAAAACAAACCCAGCAGAAATAGCACCTGGTTTCTGCTCTCTCGGCAGCTCCAGGAAGGCAGCGGAGCCGGTGACGGGGAGCAGGGCTGCGGTAGGGCGAGCATCGGCTCCTGGACCCTGCCGTGCTGTGCGGGCCGGCGGGGAAGCCGGTCCTCAGCAGGCGAATCCTGTGCAGCGATGGGAGAGGGGAGACAAACCAGCTGGTTAACACTGCCTTGGATGCGGGCTGGGAGCACTTCCAGACTAAAATACTTGCCCTTCTTTTGTGGCATTTCCTTTCCTGGCTGAAATCTGAAATTTTTTTCTAGCACATGCACACAAAGCAAAAAAAAAAAAAAAAAAAAAAAAAATTGTATTGCTTATTCAAAGGATGGAGTTCAACATGAAATCACTCGGTGATTTGATTTGCTCATTGGGAGCAAAACTTCTGGGCACTCGGGGCTGCAGCCAAGCTGACAGAAGGAGGCCAAGAGCCATGAACGTGTTTAGGGACTAAGACTGCCCAGCCTATACCCTACATGGGGAGCGGGGACCTTTTCCCAAGGGAAGGATAGCAATTACCTCCTCAGCATTTCCCATTTCAGTCTCACAGCCGCTGACTGTGAAGGCAACCAGAGCCCACAACCGAGTCCCTCTCTGCCCACTTTCCTTCCCAAAAGGGAGGAGAGCAACCGAGGATAGCTCCAGGGGACAAAAGATTGGCGAGGAGAGCTCAGAGCGAGCCTAGGGCCCGCAGAGATGGACGCGTATGTCGGAGGACGTGTGTGTGTGCAAGTGTGTGTGCACCAGGCGGGGTGGGAACAGCCAAGGTAAGGACTAAGGACCGGGAGGAAGAAGAGGCTTTTTGCACGTGAAGCCGGCTCCGCTCTCCGAATCCTTCCCAAAGGTAACGTGTCACGGGCCCCATTTCTGCTCCTTGGCCCAGCCTCCCCCACCATCTCTCTTGCCCCACGCAGGCCTGGTCTGAGCCATGCTGTAAGCTGGGAAACGCTCCCCAAAAAACTCGTTCTGGGCAACACGCTGCTGTCCTCGCAGTGGGCCTGTTTCAGCTTTGCACTGAAGTTAACATAGGACGCTCACAGCCACTCTCTAGTACACTGCTCTGTATGTATTCCGTACTCACTGCTTTGGTTTCACAGGTTGGTTTACTGACATTTTAATACTGATGTTTATTTTTAAGATATAAATAAAATTTAAAGTAAAATTATTTTGAAATATTACAGTGACCATCAGCAGTCTCCTGCCTCCTTGTCTGGCTCAAGCTAAAACTCCCAGAACAGCTTCAGCCAAGGGACAGCCTGGCACAGCCCTTGCCCTGAGCAGTTGCCTGCACGTTTCAATGCATTCCCTGCAAGTTTATCAACTGGCTACATCCATCAATCTGTTTTTTTTCCAGCTGAACTGTCCCCATCAGGAACCAGACTCGGCTACCGTGGTGTCTTCTGGCCCGTTTCACTTCACAGGACCAAGCGGGACGCTGGGACCAGACCCAGCCCTTCACCACCCCTGGCGCTCTGATATTAAGCTGCATATTAAATCAGATATCATCAGATCAAGAGGGGGGATTCACCTCCCTCCTCATACGACCAAGGGCCACGCTGACCCCACAGGGATATTCAGGAAGGGCTACAGCTGCTCTGAGCCACCCCCAGTACAAGTTTATCTCTCTCTGGCCACTGACTCCCAGCTGATGCCTCCTGTCTTGGTCACTCAGCACATTTGGGGCTGGCAGCCACCGGAGCAAATGTTCTTCGGTCATTGCTAAAGCTGTGCAGGGAACAAACAGCAGCCAGAGAAGTAAACTCCAAGGTAGACTTTTTGCACCCATAGCTCGTTCCCGAGAGTTCTGCTGCGTCACATGAATCAGGGGAGTGCGGACTCACCCAGTGCTCTGAACCACCACCGAAGAATCAAGGACTAGATCAAGCAACAGCATGAGCACATATTGAGAAGGGCTTTGTCTAGAGCACAAAATCCACCTCGGGCCACCCATGAGCTGACCAGGGCACAACTAACACCCGCAGGAGGGAAAAAAAAAAAAACCACAAATGCTCTTTCAACACCAGCCCTAACAGCAATCCTCACTATCTGTCTAAGTTCAGCTATTTGAACATCAATTCCAGAAGCGCTCTCCTCAGCTTGAGGATACTCAAACCCTCAATCCCACCTGCCTTAAGCAAGTGCAGGACACTAAAGGATGAACGCTCCCATCAGAGAGCAGAGGATCAGGAGCCGCAGACCCAACTCAGTTCAAACACACCACAAACCAGTATCACTCTATTACCAGATAGAAAATACCAGTACTTAAAAAACAGCCCCTGAACCGTGGCAGTTTTCAGGCTCATTCCTAATCCTTTCAGCCTTACTTTTACTTTATATAATAGCCTAAAATAATGAATCTTTCTAGCTGATCGCGTGGTGGAAGGGAAAGCTGAGGAAGAAAATAAGAGATTGATTTACTGACTCCTCTAAGGGGAGAGAGACAAGCACTCACTCTCTGTGGGTGACTGCCAAGTGTATTTATAGCAGCATTTATAGAATCGCTTACTGAGGACAGAAAGACAGAAGCAGCAGGCTGTTGCTTTGCAAGCTGGTACAAACCTTGACTTTCAACTTATAATTAAATTCCACAAAAGTCCAGTAAGTTTAGTAGTGCCACTGTACCGGTTACATACAGAAAAGCACTTACCAGAAAGGTCGGGATTAAGGTTGCTGTAATCAAAACAACAGTTATTTTTGTCGTCAGGGACCAGTTAATAAGAATGCAACACGAATATTACGATGAAGGCACTGCGCACAGCCCCAGTAATCAGCAGGGTGTGCTTCTGTCCCTCTGCTGAGCCCAACAACAAAAGGCAGGTGTGTAAGCACTGAGACAAACCAGAGCCTCATGCATTCAGTAAGCGAGACCGAGGCAAGGACTACTGGAAAAATCCTTTATTGCAGTAACACGACCACCACTCTCCTCCCTGTCCACGGCCCATCTCTGGCTGAGCAGATGCCAACCGGCCGCTCCAAGTAAACGCCATCAGGCTTCATCACCTGGAACAGAACAGCGGAGGCCGTGTCGGTTCAGACGACGGCCACAGGCGCAGGGAGGCCGCTTCGGCCCAGCGCTCCGTGGGCAGCCCCGGGCTCACCGGCTCAGCGCAGCCGCCGGGCCTCCCGCTCCGACTCCAGCAGGGTGAGGACGTCTCCTTCGCGCACCGGTCCCTTCACGTTGCGGATGATGGAGCGGCTCGTATCGTCCATGAACTCCACACGCACCTACGGGGTGAGATGGCGTCAGCCCGGCCCGGCGGCACCGCTACCCGCCTAGGCCCAGGCCCGGGCCGCTCACCTGCGTGCACTGCCCCTGGGAACCGGTCCGGCCCAGCACCTTGGTCACCTGTGGGGACAGAGCAGGGGGTCAGCGCACGGTCCCGCCCCCCCCC
>VYZW01049355.1:0-33512 GCA_013401315.1 Balaeniceps rex
CACGCCAGTATAAAAATGTTATTAATTTGGGAGATGCAAGATAAGTCGTCCTGTAGCAGTATAAATTGTAAACTATGTGATGCACATCCCTCTTCTGTAAGCCAGAAGGAAACCCAGATGAATTCAAACTGATTCTAAATGTATTTTAAAGTCATTCTGGCTGAAATGATAGTGAAAGCCTGATTGTGTGTGTTGGTCCGTAACAATAACTGCACTGTACATAAAGCTGTAGAAATGAGAACTAGGACTGTATAAAAAGGAAAAAGACTGAAACCCACTATGTCATCAGTAACATAGCATTCAGTACATGTTTTACTGATAATACTTCTTTCCTTCCAAAAAGTCTGTCTTAGACTAGCATGAAGTATGGCTTGATAAGAGGCAAAGCTATAGCATGTGTAAAAGTGACTACTGAGGAGGAGCAGAAAACAGGTGTCCATTCATAAATTGGATGAGTAGTTTGTTCTCACTATAACAGGCAAAGATATAAATCACAAATATGCTTTTCTTTTCTTTGTGGCCACAGTTTTAATATGTAAGTCATAAGGAGGGCCCTAGAGAACCAAAATCTGTTCCCTCAAGCACAACAAAACATTTAAACTGTTTTTTGAGCAATCCACCAAAGGAACAAAGGGAAAAACAAAAGGTTCACTTGCCAAATACTAGTTCTCCAAAATGCACATGAATGCAAATCCACGTGCTGTATCCTTACTCTACCTATAAGAAAATACTTGATGCCAATTATCCTTCACGTTGGAATAGGAGAAGGACTCTTAAATTCAAATTAGTCATAAAATTGTAATCCAAGACATACTGTAGCAAGTAATGACATCAGTAATCTCATCAATGGGGAGGTATTACCATGTCAAAATATGATTTTCTGTCCTACAGGGGGCTGTTTAGTGATGCGCCAACCAGATGCTGACAGGTCATGTAACCCACCGTGCAGTCAACCCCATGCTTACTGCAGTGAGGTATGTGCTACTGCATTGGAGCATAAAACAACCCCGTAAGGGCTTCCCACACAACACATCTCTCTGCATTACAAAAATTATGCCAACAAAAAGTATTTTCAGAGATTTTGCTAATCATTAATTTGTTAAAATCAACCTCAGACCATTTTCTACCTTTGAATTAAATGTTGAATAATCTCTGTTGATTTGGTATAAACCTGCATAAAAATGTATGAAGAGGTACTCTCCAGGCTGGCACTCATCAAAACAGTCTTCTCTTCCAGTCATCCATGTTGTTATGCTTTATGGCTCACAGAAAACTGTGTTTTTCTGCTACACAGTGTAAAACACTTGTTCCCTACAGACTAGAACGTGCAGTTGTGAAGATGGATACACTGAAGTTATGTCCTCCGATGGCACACTTGAACAGTGCGCTCTCATCCCAGTGGTGGTGATCCCCACCATGGAGGACAAAAAGGGAGATGTGAAAACCAGTCGAGCTGTGAACCCTACCCAGCCCTCCAGTAACCAGTCAGGACGAGGAAGGACCTGGTTTCTACAGCCTTTTGGGCCAGGTGAAGTCATGCAATGAGCAGTTCTTAATGCTAAGTACTGCTGCAGGGTCTGGCATTTACATTTTTGTGATGCTGAGGAAGAAAAGAAAAACCTGTAACTGTTCATTTAAGAAGACAGGCATCTGCCCTGACTGAAAACAAAGGAAGAGACATAAGCAAACCCCCATCCTTCTCAGCTACTCCATCAATATATTCAATGAAATCTTGTATTGCAGAGAATTTCCTTTTAAACCCTTCCACCTGTTAGAATTCACAGAAGCTATTTGAAATGTGACTTTAGAAGGGAGTTGGCTGCAAAGGTGCAAGCCAGGATATTAGGTTATGCTGTCTCCACCAATAATGCTGTTGACAGTGGAGTGAAAAGGTAGCACTGAAGACTGCAAAGAGTAAGGGCTGCTTAAAATTTGCAGCTGTAGTGTAAATTGTAGGAAAATGATCAGTCTAGATATGCTAATGCTTTTCTGCCATATACATATTTAAACTAATTCATGTTAGACAAGAGCTAACCATATTATTGATATTTAGTGTAGACATTAAGCCTCTATAGGCAATATTTGCCTTTATAATGGACCATGTTTTTTACAGGTGAGCAAGGGCTTATGTGCAAGAGCGGCAAGAAATAAATTATAAGACAGTTATCCCATCAAAAATACTTTATAAAGTCCATGATGTAATCAGATTTCAGTAAATATTTCCTGGTACTATTAAACATTGAGATAAATAAAACTTTAATTAATAAAATACTTTCACATAAAGAGGTATGATGCTTGTCCAAAATGTTAATTATATGAAGAGAGCAATCGGTTATCTTCTTAAGTGTCTTTTAAATCACATAGAGCTAAATATTCTAACACATTTGTGTCTTAGGGTGTTCATTTCTTTCTAAAGCTTTTATGAATGTTTTTAATCTGAGAATTGAAAACAGTATCTTTATATGCATAATCCATAAAATGCTGCAAATTAAGAACTACAGCAATACTTCTAATAAGCAGATTAAATCATGTTCGGGTTAGAAATGCTTATGTTAGATCCCATTAGTCCTACTAGTGTTTACTGTTATTTGTACTGTGATACTATATTTGATACCTGCAATAAAATGGTCTTTACTCCACTTAGTTAATACTTTAATCCACAATAAAAAAAAAAAAATTTAAGCTTTTCTGGTCCTCCTTTAAAAAATAGCATCTTACCAAATATGTTCTCTTTTACTCATTCTAGATTAACTCCACCTGAAAATGCCAGAGGGTGGGTTGTAGCAGCCAGAGTGCTGACAATAAGCAAATGTCAGACAGTCGCCTTCAGCTATTTAGGAACGTGGATGCTCATGTGAGCTCAGACATGGTCTTTTGGGCAAGGAACAGTTGAGAGATTTCATGAAAAATTACCAATTTTCCAGTAATTCAAGTTAGGAAGGAAACATAGCTCAGCTCAGATAAAAACAATGGTATTCAATAGAACTAATACTTTACCCAGTGAAGGTATGAGCAAATGTGGAAGAAAGGGAACACTTTGCACTTCAGATGAGATTTATGCTTGATGGTTTTAATTCCAGGATTGGGTATCTATTGGAAAGGTTTTGATTTACTCTAGCATGATTATTCCTTTCCTTACAGTTTTTAAGTCTAGATTTAAAATAGTTCTTTCACCATCTTCAACAAATTATATTGCAGTTCCAGAAAGGAAGGTATTAAAACTATCCTCTTCAGGTGTCTGTGCTGCTGTATTACCCAAAACAGATGAGTTTGAGATGCCAGTTCCCCTGTATACTTAGAAATAATCTGTCCAGGGGGAATTCAGAAAGCCCGAGTTAGACACCTGTAGTTGCATAATAGGAATGACCTCATTAACAGAGTTCCCTGCTTTGACAAAAATAAATAAATCCATACACAAAGTAATGCCTGTCTTTTTTTCAAGGAGATAATGCTGTTTTAAAATGAGCAAACCCAAACCAACCCAAACCCCCTTACATTTACCAATGGAAATAAGCCAAGGAGAGAAGAAACTAACCTATTTAGCAGTACTGAAGTCTGAATTCCTCTCATTCATATTATCGTATCATTGGATATGTCAGGTCAAATCTACTGTTCAGTTCATCTTAATGGATAAGTTATTTCAGTTATATCAGTTATTATCAGTTATAACATTTTATTAGGTTGATTAATGTAATGAGGTTAAAATGTTTTTATATTGATTAGTCTTGAACAAGTTGTCCACATGACTGCAAGATTTTGCATTGCTAGAGAACAGAAAGCCTGAACTTAACTGCACAGCAATGCACAGTGCTACTGTGAATCTGAGCAAAGTCAGCCTGACTAATTTTTTTATTATTACGTTGTAGAAACATCAACTGCATTGATAATGCCTTTTTCTTCTGCAGAGGTATCAGGAAGCAATAAGTATTTGGTCACAAAAATTTTAGCTGTGTTTGCTTACATTGAAAATATACACAACTTCATGAAATAAAAAATTTTGCCCCTTGTAAATGAAATAATTCAGCTTTTTTATGGAATTTTCATTGTCAAGGAGGTGCAACAAGGCTAGCTAACCTCCTGTAAAAGAATGTTTTCAAAAAGCCACTTAGAAATTTGCAAAATTATTCAGATAAAAGTAGTGAGCCAAACAACGTGTACTGACCTGGGGTTGTGACATATTTATTTGAGGTTCAGAGCAAAACCCCACAGACAGACAAAGTCACATCTATTCTCCCCTCATTTTCTTGGGATAAGTGAGAGCATCTAGGATCAAGGCAAGCAGGAGAGTGGGATGTATACCTCAGCCTGCAGGGACATCATGTCCAAAATACAGACTGCACAGGCTGTGCATAGGTACAGTCCTTATTAATAACAGACAATTGTTCTATTTATGAGCATGGGTTGGGTTTTTTTGGTGTATTTTTTCTTGTTCTGTGAGGGGAAGTTGTTTTATAACAACAAAACTTGCATTTGGTAGGGGAAGAAATTGAGAAATTATTACTTTATGCAGTCATGAAAGTTGTGTGTGTGCAGTTAAGGTATGAATGAAGTAAAACATGCTAAACGTATTTAAAAACATGAAATTAAATAACAACAAGAATGAAAATAACAGGCAGATTGATTTACCGGAGCTAGAATGGAAGGTGATGCTAACAGCATAAATGAGTCCCAGGCTGACATGCTGCCCTGCGATCACGCTGAAGGATTGTCCACTACCAGTGGACCTGGGGGCTGGGTTTCTGGGGGTCTCACTTGCTGCCTCTGCCCCACATCTTGGCTCCATTCAGATTATCCAGACATTGCCCGAAAAGCAAAACACGAGTGCACAGAGAAGCTATTGCTCAGTTGTTTAATAGTATTTACTCTTATTAAGCTGTAATTGCTAGTGAAGACATTCATTTTGGATGATAAAAGTATTTCTATACTATTTCAGAACTAATAATTCAACAAGACTAACTCAAACACTACTGACTAACATTCATTCCTTTTAGATGGGAGGCTGAAGACCTGGGTTTATGGTGTAGCTGCTGGTGCATTTGTTTTACTCATCTTTATTATTTCTATGATCTATCTAGCCTGGTGAGTTCTTTAATTATTTACAAACAAGCAGTCCCACACAGACTGTAATGCAAGCGTTTACATATGCTGCTGTAGAAACTGCAGGCACTTCTGTGAACTGCAGTGTTTAATTTTCCATGTCCTTTTGTCCAAGCTCAAGTTAGTGGACTCTGGTTGTAGTCTAGATGATGGATAAACACATGCTCTCCTGAGGTTAGAGGAACTTCTTACAAATATGGGGTAGCTTAGTGTATAGTTTATTTTTGCTCAGTTTATCTCTGTTAAGAATGTACTGTGTCCATGATAATTTCATTGCGTCTGTATCACAAAATGCAGGGGGAAATAGCAAGAAGGAAATTTAGTAAGCAGGCAAGTCAGATTTGGTATTTGGCAGGATATGGAGAACACAACCAAAAAAAGTCTGAAAACTTTCTCATGTGTTTTTCATACATGAAATAATATTTTGTTGAAAAATCTTAGTGCATGTCAAAGCAAAGATTTTTTGCAAGAACAAGTCATCTTTGAGAATGCTCTCCCTGAAGTTTTCTATGTCCTGTTTGGAATTTCTGATCCAAATGACTGTTCAGGTGGGAGGTGAGGGAAATGTGGTCATACACATCAGGCTCCTGGCTGTACTGCTTTAGTAGGTATCTGGGGGCCTTCTGGATTTTTTTGTTTTTTAATAAACCTTCCCCAAAATCTCACTTCTGTCTAAGTAAGGAACAAAATCTTTTCGTTTTTGAGGAAAAGAAAATCTGTTAGCATACAACTCCACTGCAGATTCTTCAGACTGGAATCTGTGGCCACTGCAAACCACTGTAACAACTGGTTTGGTAACAAAGATTTAGATTTGGGCAGCCTAAGTGACATAGCTGAGATAAGATTTTGGACGAGACTGAGGGTACACAGGCTTGATTTAAAGAAATGCTTATATTACACTCTAAAAGAAGACAAGTACTAAAGCATGCATAAACATGCATTTTCCTTTGGCTTGGTAATTTTTTAAAACTCTATCAAATGGATTGGAAATACTGCTGGATTAAAATCTAATTCAAGGTTAGACAGGGAATGGGTATGGCTAACAACTATTTCACTGGTATTTATGACTGGTTTGATTATAACATCTAGAATTAACTGCAGTCATTCCAGCAAGTATAATGAGATAAAACTAATCAAAAGATGGAACCTTCCTGTGGAAACCCTTGATGTGTCAAGAGAGGTTAAGATTTGAGTCATATAATTTAAAAGAACCTGATTGCGGCTTTGATACATGACCAAATATTGCACTGCAGGCTCTGGGTTCTTCTGAAAACTGACTGATCTTGCAGGATTACCTGCCAAGGATTTCATCAAGTCACATCAGCACCATAACAGCCTGTTTCTGAACAGCTGAGCTTTGAATTACATGTTGGTTTGGGTTGATAAAGAGGTAATTACTGATCCAAGTGAAGATTTTAGGCTTATAGCTTTTACAAATGACAAACCAAACGCATTATCTTAAAACAACACGCTCATCTTTCATTTAAGACTGAAGTCCATCTTTGCTGTGTTATTAGTTTCTTGTTCTATTTACAAATTATCTTATTGTTTCAGCAAAAAGCCAAAGAAGCCCCAGAGAAGGCAGAACAACCGACTGAAACCTTTAACCTTGGCTTATGATGGAGATGCAGATATGTAAAATATAACTTCTCATGGTGACAAATGGAGTCTAAATTAATGGATTGAAATCAGAAGGTATCCAAAGCCACAGGGATTTTCTATGGAGTGGATTAAGTGTTTTGACTTTTTTTTTTTGTAACTGCACCATAGATAAAGAAGGATGGATTTCATAATGCCTATGGATATTCAAGGTGTTATTGCTTTACTTTAGACCATCAGCACTGAGAAATCTGGCAGAATCACGTTAACAGACACTGCAGTTGGAGATTTGTGGTCTTTCTTCAATCTTGGAAACTACATGCACCACTTCTGTCTCCAGAATGCTGTAGCTGACGTAATATTAACAGATGGAAGCCCCTGCAACATTAACCAAGTATAATCAGTACGCATGAAGAGTTTGTACCAAGCTGTCTATGACTCTTTATATTCAAGCATAACATATATACTCAGTTGAACCGTATGTGTTACTCTATCAGATTATATACTTGTTAAAGAGCATTTTAGTGCTTAGTACAATATTACCTTTTAACTGGGATTAACCCACTGAGCAAGTTCAACAGTTTGCCAGTTGATGATAACTTGTGTTAACCTGCATTTCAGAGGGCAATGACTCACTTGCAAAATTCTGTCCTGTTATCACTCCAAAGTATAAAGGCCTCGTATGTACATCCAGAAAGGAGGCATTCTCAGATTCAGTATTTTCTAGCAGTTGCTGTCTGGAAAAAGAAAACCCATTGTAAATGTTACAATACGTTTCTACTTTCTCTAACTCAAACTGTTGCCTGCATCTTTTTTGCTACATGTAAGGCAAATTTTTGCACTATATTAGTGCAGCATGATATGCACTTAACTAGTATTGCCATAGAAACTGCCTCTTTTCAGAAAGGATGATGATGTATATCTTGTGCAAGGAGTGTCAAGTAGACAGGTCTTGAATCCTGAAGAGAGTAGCGTTTGGTTTGGACTGCAACTGGATGGAATCGGCTAATGACGTGTACTGTACACACCGTTCCTCGTCACAGCGGCCATTTGTAGTCTATGTCATGGCAGTAATACAAGTGTCTAGTTTCTTGCCCCATCTACCTATACTGGTATAGATTGTCCTGCTGGTTTCTAATTGTACTTTGAAGGCTGTTTATGACTAGATTTTTTATATTTGTTAACTTTGTTAGAAAAAAAAGAAAAGAAAAAGAAAAGTGGTTGCCCTGTAATCTTGAGTGACATACTTACTGTCTAAAAAGGTATTCTGATTGTTTGTTCAACTAAAATAAAATGGTTTTGCTTTTTTTTCCCTTCTGCTAGTGAGAGCTTTTTCAGTGTTGCTGACAGTGCAATACTCAGAGCCCTTTTGTCTTTTCTAATTAGGATAATTGGATAGACTCTTTTAATAATTCAGTTAAACTCTTGAGTGTACTGGCAAGTAAACAATAAGATCAATAGTTCTGCCATTTTAATACTCATGACTTTTTAAAAAACTCTGGCAGTATAAAAACTCACTGTTAACCTCTTCCACATTTTATGACTTTCCAGTGTTACGCTTCCAACATGAAGCTGATTGACTTGCCACTGTATCTGCATGCCTGTTACAGATGTGATTCATGACCTGAGAATGGTTATTCTCATCAAATGGCTCTTCTATGTGTAGCCTGAACATATAAGTGACTGTGCCACTTCTAAGCAATACAAAACTTTATCAGGCAACCTCTCAAAAATAATTGTTATATGAAGTTCAATATTAGGTTCTCAGGTCTTTTTTATAACCTAAACCATTTCTGCCTACTCATCACGCTATTTACTCAAGAAGCACACTGAGTAAAACTGTAGCTTTGCAAACTTTGGCCCAGATCCACTGAAATCGATGACAAGACTCTTGTGGATATCAATGGGTAACATCAGTCCTTAAAAATACATACTTTTGTTCCATGTAGAATAATTCTTGGAACCAATGTGCATTTTGTGAATGTTCAAGAGAGATTATGGTCCTACTTTAACTTAGCTAACTTATACTACCAGTGTGGCGTTACTGCATCAAGAAAATGATATTCCTCCCACTGCATAAGTATTCCCCAAATGGGAATGATGAACAGAGAGGAACAATAGTAACAATCTTTTGTACAGGTTTAATTTCTCATTTTATACCTTGATCTGGCCACAGCTGGTGAAGTACCATGGCCCCCTGCCACAGCAGTGGTGCATTCATATACGTGTTGCAGGACTGGGGGCTTCAGTCTTACATCGCTTTGTAAAGATCCGTAGGAAAAAAACAAATCTTGATAATTTTACTTCAGCATTTTTGAGTAGAAAACAAGAAAAACCTAGTTGATTCCTATTTTGCCAGACATACAAAAAATAACGTGCAAAAGTTATAAAGTTTTAAAGAATGATAACTATCATGTGGAGACATAAAACTTAATCACAGTTTCTGTACTTTCAAAAGTCTGATTCTGTGTTGTCAAATAGTATTGGACCAATAGGGAATTGTGGAACAGGGTTTTTTTCATTGGCAATGAGTCATCGTTATTTACTATACTGGCTGGTCTTAGCAGGAGCTGTTGCCTAGTTCTTGCCTTGAAGAATTTTATCTCCTAAATCTAAGAATTTAATAACTTCAAGTTAAAGGTGTGCCATCTCCTTTTTCTCACTATATAAAATGGATGAATTAAGAAAGAAATAGGAGGGTTTTTTAAAGTATATTTGGCCTTTGCAATCCATGCAAGTATTTTAGTATGTGTTACATTTTATATCCAGTCAATGAATTTTGCTGGTGTGCATCTGCATCATACTAGTGCTGCATTTAAAATCTAGAGTGCATTTTTATTATTATTTTTTTTACGAAAAAAGTGCATGGAAATCTGAAGCCACAATGGCTTCCCTCATTATCAAGAAAAAAAATATTAGGCTATAAGGAGGGCTGAAATTTTGTGTAAAGCTAAAAGTTGCAAAGGTGATTAAACCCTTTAGCACTGAAACAGAAATAAATAATAGGTGAATTATCAGTATAGAATGAAAAGCAATTTGCTTTAAAAATCAGAGTGCTTCTACAAACCCAGTGCCTAAAGCAGCCACTACCGTAGTTTGTTAGTTTGTGAAAGTAACGTTTCCAGTGATCAAATAAAACATTCAGAAAATAGCAAAGTAGACATTTTCCTGTTGATGTGGTGGTTCGTATTTTCCTTTTTAAATCTGTAGTTTCTAGATTACTGTGTCTGCTTTGAGTCCTGGAGCAGGTCCTTTTTGAAGCTTTGATGCAACTGCGCAAGCTTGTTTATATTCAGTATAAAGCATCAATTTTGAAACTCCCTTCCTCCTGCCAAAATGTAATAAAGTTTGTTTTCCAATATTACAATCTGAAGAGACCAATTTAAAAACTCTATGTATAAATCACTGTAAAATATACCTTGAATGAAATGGAAATCTGTCTTTTTACCTTTATGTAAATTGTGCTCACCCAAAGTTAAGAGTTTATTTTGCCTAACTTAATTTACTTGAATATTTATTTTGTAGAACAAGGAGGCAGCTGTCTGAGGAATGTTTACCTTTTTTTGTTAATGTTAATTTGTAAATTGTGTAATGCATTTTTATTTTTTAAATTATGTATAATTCTTTTTTAATGCACAAAATGTTTACGTACAACTACTGCAAATTTGTGTATATTGTCACTAAGCTTTATTCAGTTAATACAGATGACGTGAAAATGTAACAAGTTTACATTTTCATCTGCGTTATTTTTACATAACTGATGTATTGCTGACAATAAATATAAACATAAAATCATTTAATGTCTTTTTTTAATAGATGTAGTATACTATGCTAGGATAGAGTAACAATAAAAGCCAGATCCCTAAAATGACCACCTTTTAAATAGTCTCTTTTTTGGAAAGAAACTAGCAAACATATTCTTGTTAAAAAGTAATATTGCTCTTTAAAAAGAAAGAAAAATACTTTCTGATGTTATGGTAACCATCAAAGTCCATTGCTACAGTCCTTGTTGACATAGAAGTTTACAATGCGTATTTAAATGATCGATAAATATCCAATAAATGCAATAAATCAATGATATTTTAGGTTTTCTTCCTTAATTGCCATTTTTAGGTCAGAAAAACCAACCCATTTGTGGAGAATAAAGGGTGGATCAAGATCTCACTAAAAGACATCTATTCATTTCAGTGAAGCTGAATCTGTCCCTGTCCGTATACGAGAAGGAACAAAATCCCCCTCCTCCAAATAAACAAGAATGCCCAATGCAATCAATGAAATTGTCATTTACATCCCAGTTGTTGAAGAAACATTGCCAAATTCACTCTAATTTCTTCTAGAATCAACAATTTGTTGTTGATTACCTAAGAAAAAAAGTGATTCCATACTTTTTTTCGTAACTGCTCATATTCTACCTCTGTGGTCTCCAAAACTCAATTTTTTCACGTCCATTTCTGCAGCGTATATTTACATGCCAGTTCATGGGGTTTTGTCCAATTTCAGTAGTTATTACCTCCCCAGGAACCCTTCCAGGGTAACCGTTAAAAGGTTTAAATGCAGTTTTGAGAGCACACAACTCTGATTTTAGAGGCATTTCAGGATTTTCAGAAGTACCTCCTACCTACATTTTCTCCTGCTGGAATCCACAGTAAAATAACAGAAGCATTAGACTTGTCTTCCCACCTGCAATTTAATAGAGGAATTTTTTAGATCATTTATAGTTGTTTAATTCAGTACAGGCAGAATTCTACAAACAGTTAAAAAGGTACTTGAGAGAAGAAAATTAAAATTCTCACTTAAACTCTGCAGAAGAGAATTACCTATGGTACGCTAATGAAGATCATACTGTCTTGCATTCAGTAAAGAAAATTTATGGTAGGACTTTGGCAATTGGTTGCGAGATTTCTAGAGTAATGGCTTACAGATTGGGAAATGTATTCTCTATTTAAAAAAATAATAGGAGAATACAATTTTCCAATACAAGTATAATGAAGGGAGATAAATAGAGAGGTAAATCAAGAGGCTTAGATGAGCCTTGTAAATATTTTAGCCTTCTAGTAATGTGAAGATCTACAGTATTAGGTCTAGAAAATTATCCTGCTGAAACAGTAGTAAGCTTAAGCAGCCATTCAGGATCTGCTTGGCATCACTAAGCACAATTTGGCTACAGAAAAGTTTATTCCTGAATCTTCTGGTTGTTTTCTTAGACACAGTAAAGCTGAATGTCTATCCAAAAGCAGCTAATGACCGAGCAGATGAACAAACAATTTCCAGTTTTTCGGGGTGCAGGGTGTGTGGGAGGGTGTCTTAGTAGCTGCTTGCCTGTTCGTTTATTTTTCAACAGAGGGAGCAGGTAACTTACTTAGCTTACCTTCATTTGGGCAGTCCCCCTGGCCATGGAGGGTGTTGTCCTGTGGTGACATGCTGGTGAAGCACCTCCTACATCCTTTTGAAAACTGGCATCTTTGCTAAGTCCTGCTTGATCAGAAAGGTTGCAAGGCTTACTGTGAGGCACACCTTCAGTGACATTTGGCAGATGCTGTTGTTCTTTCTGTTTGCCGTCAGGCAACTTTGCACCGGGAGGGGATTGAGCCTCGTAAGACCACACTAGTCTCAGAGTGGCAAATTGTTAACACCAATCTGCTGGTACTCGTGCGTGGCAGTGCTTTAAGCTGACCCTTCCAGCCTGATGTATAAGCCATTTCTGGTATTAATATTCTGACCTGCCTTGACAAGCTGATACTATTGGATGCTACCTAATCTTGCTTGTCCTGGTCTGTTTAGGTAACGGCTCTGCTGAAAAGGAGGTGGGGGTTCTGGTGGACAACACACTGACCATGACTCAGCTGCAGACCCTGGCAGTGAGGGATACAGCCACACACAGGGCTGCATTGGCAAGAGCTTGAAGGGGGTGGTTAGTCACCCCAGCCCTCGTAAGGCTCTGTTGGGAGCCCTGTGTCTGGTTTGGGGCGCCTTTGGGTAAGGGAAAAAGTCCTTCAATTCATCACTGTGGTGATCCTAAAACTTAGCCACAGGATCATAATCCATGATCATAGCTATTGTTGTTTTCCGTATTCAAAGAAATCACATTTCAAACAGTTCAAGGTTGAACCTATTTAATTATTACTATGTGTTTATGTATCTACAAATCCTTTGTCTTTTTAGAAAAAATAAGATTTGGTATTTGCCTGTTTATAGATGAGGGGTTGGTGGCTCCGACATATGTTTTAATATTTTGTGGGTTGTCTTCAGAATCTAGTCCTGGAGTTTATTAGGATTATATTCTGAAATTGAAATTATAAAATTAATTTTTTGTTTATTTTCAAGAATACCCTTCGTAGTGTCATTGTATTTCTTTAAAATGGCCGAAGATTACTTGTTTGTTTCTCAATAAAGATCAGATCAGTTTTGTTTAGCTTACAAATAAAGAAATGTTTTGTCACAAATTCAGTGTTGGGTTTGAAAGCAAGTCTATTTTTTTTCCTTCCCTTAACAATTATAAAACCAAAACCCCTTTATTACCTAAAGGTGTCAAACTGTGACTTAAATCTCAGCTTTTTAATTCTTCCCAGTGCTGCTCATTGAGATGCATATATGGGAATAGGAATATAATTTGAGCCCATGACCAGAATTTAGTTAACAGTTCTGTGAATGCACATTCACAGTTTGTTGGCTGTCAGATTATTTTTAATGCGCTGCCTAATGAAGTCCTACAAAAATCTCTCCCAAACTGAACCCAAACTTATTTACACAATTTGTATCACAGAAAAAATATGAAAACTGTCACAGAAAAACAAAGGAAGGGTGACATATTGTGTCTTGCTTTCCTACTCTAAACCTGATTCCCTTAACAACTTTCTTCCTATGCCCCCATTGTGTCTTGGTGCTTGAAGCAAATGCCAGATTTCATCCTTACCTGGAACTTCTCTGATTTGCACTGATTGCTGTCATAGCCTTAATTCTCTTTTGATGTGTCATCTCACTCTTAAGATCATGGTTAGACAACAATAGTTATCGGTTGACAACTTACAGGTATTTGAAGGCATGCTATCAAAAGCAAAAATACGCATATTTAAAATGTGAATTTTGAGGCTGAAATAATTCATTTCCTCTCTTCATGCAACCAAAGCTGCAGCTATGTATTTGGAAGCCTTGAAGATACCTAATTCTACACATTTCAGGTTCAATCACACCACTCTATTGCTGTTACTTTACACTTTTCTCTACTGTTCCCTTGTTATACTCATTTTGTGTTAATTTTAATTGTAAAATCATAGTAAGGGCTGTCTCCTCTGTGTGTACAATTACAGCAGAACGGAGAACTCCCTCTTTGGAAACCTGACTGTGATATGACAATAAACAATGATTAACAGAAGCTCAAATGCTCAGTATGTATTATTTTTCCAAGAATTCTGGGATGAAAGCTTGGTGGACTAGCTTGGAAATGTTCTCTATTTGTGAAGTCCCTGAAGAGTAAATCACCACAGAAGTCAGCCAAAACCCCTATTCCTGTGAGCAGCTCCATGGCAGGAGGTTATGTATTCACATTTCTTATTTCTGAATGTTACCCTAAACACACACGGATGTTCTGGTTTTAGTTACTTCATCTATAAACTATACCAACAACTTAAAATCATGGGTAGTACAGATGATCTCAAGGTATATTTAAAACAATTCATCAGAGATGTGTAGCATCATACATGTGATAACACAGCTGAGTTCGGGTCGATAGTCCATACTTAAGGTCAGAAGGGGAATCTTCATACATGTGTATTTCAGCTTTGGATCTCATTTTTATTTTTGATATTCCACAAAATGAAAGAAATTTTCATCACTTAATGTGATTTGAACCAACATATGAGACACTAAAACACCCCACATAGTACTGAAGAAGAGTATTTCTCAGCCACAGGTCTGCTCCTTTTTAACTAGAGGGCTGAACCCATGTAACCCAAATCTCCAGGTGGAGGTGGCAGAGCAGGCCATGCAGGCCCTCGCTTCTTTCCCTCACTGGCGTCTCCTGCAAGGACCAGTTCTTGCTGGAATCGCTCTCTTCAAACAGGCTCTGTTAGGCTTTCATCTGGTTGTTAGCCCCCAAAACATAAACTACCAGTTAATACTGGTCCTGTGACCTACTAGCAAAGAACCAATGTCCTGTACAAAGCTTGACTCTCAAGATAGTCTGACAAACTAGTAGGAAACAAAGTTTCACCAGCTCAGTGTTACCTGTTATTTTAAGGATTATGTTGGTATCTTCCTCACTTCTCTGTTTCTTCAGTCTCCAAGAAGGAAGAATTCTGTAGCTCCATTTTATGAGTGGAAATCGGTGACACCGGGTTTCACTCAGCCGAGGAAAGAAAAAAAAATAATTAGCTGGCAGTTCTGTGACTGCTTGAAGTTGAATTTAATGAACTGCAGAGAAAGCTTTCTGCAACATTAGAACAGCAGCTGGAGCTAAACCCTACATTTCTGCCTTAAATGGCCTCCACTTACTAGTTGATGAGCAAAACATTAGTAGCAGTCATTTGTTCAGCTTTACAGAAATATAAAGGGAAGATTTGCAGCACAAGCAAGAAGTTAATTGTCAATCTCAAACTGGCTCTCCAATCCCATTGCAGAATTACAGTGCTAAAGAAGCCAGAGCAGGAGTCTGATGGCCTCAAAATTGTAAATAGGCTCTTTCAGAAAGGCAAAACATTATTTACATTAAAAATTGCTATACTCCATCTCTGTTAATGCATTCTCTTTGAAATGAGGTGGTACTGCAGATGACAAGACTTCTGTCTGCCACCTTAGATCAATGAAATGGCAGTACAATGTGTTTCTCCAGAATACTTCATGGGTCTCATCAAAAAGCCTTACCACCATGTATTAAAAATTATCTTTATGTTTACCAAGTTCTTATAAGCTATAAAGCTTTCTGCTATTATTTAAGGCATTATATACCTATAATAACACTATAGAGTTTATAAGAAAAGAATATAAGTGACAATAACATTTATTATTACTTGATTTGCATTGTTTAAAGCTTTTAAGTCCTACTTCAGTAGTTGTCAATTACCATACAAAACATCCTGGGCATTCCCCACATAAATTGTATTGAACTATGTATACAAGAAGAAAACACATATGCCACAGATTGGGAGAATTGGTTTTGGTTTTTTTTTTCCCCCAGCATAATCACAGGACAATTAAATAAAAGTAAATTACATTAAATTGCTTTCAAGGAGGGGAAAAATAGTATTTTAAAGAATTCTCCAAATCACTGCATGCAAATTTCCAGATTTTCATTCTTATTGCTTTTCAAAAAAACCTCAGATCTTCCACTTACCATACAATCCCTAAGGACAAGGAAGGGAATTTGTTCATTGTGCTCTCAGTTTCTCTGTGGCAGGCTTGCACAATACATTGTCTGTGCATTTCATATTCCACAGCCTTTCTGGGGGGGAAAAAAATCTTTCCCCTTTTGTCTTGTTGTCAACATTGTACATATTTGACCATCAGCTACATATATCTATGTCTATGTTTCATTTTCTTGTATCCTGGAAGTCTTTTGACCCAGCTGAACCAGCTGCTAAGAGCACCAACAGAGGAGAAGTTGTAATAGCAGGAAGGGTATCAGGTGTCTACAGTTAATTTGTTTTGTTTGTCTTTGTATAGTACAACCATAGTTTTTACATAGATAGCAGTAATAAGCACTTATTCTATGCCGAATAATTTTTATGACTCTAACAGGATGATGCAGTGCAGAGAAAGACTGGCCTGGTATGACAGCAGAGCCCTTGAGCAGTGAAGACAGGATGCAGTGAAGAGGGCCAGAAACAGGATGCTGAAGGAAAGGGCACAGGCTGGCACTGGAGACCCTTTGGCTATAACTCACCCATGTTCAGTTAAAGTAACACAGACCTTGAGCTGGACAGAACTGGTTTTAGGGGTAAAAAAGAAAACAAAGAAATAGTATCTAACATACGTAAAAGACACCATATATAGTAAATTTGGGTGTAATATGGAACTGCAGACCAATGAGGACGGAGCAAAGGTGTAAAAGGATGTTGGCAGACATATAAAAATGACCCCAAGTTGATCCTAGAGTGAGGAAGAAGAAATCATCAACACGAACATCATATTCGTCACGGTGAAGGACTCCAGATGCTGATGATTCTCCGTAACACCCCACCACTGCCACCAGTGTGAAAACACCAAGCTCAGCACCCAGGGTAGCAGTGGAGACGTGAGCTTAACACTGGGAGAAAGGGTAGGCACTAGGAGGTGTGTGTATAACAATTTTAACTGAATTAACATTCTTTTTTTAACCAATTAGATGTGGACTAATAATGGTTAGACTCCTTCGCTTTCAGTTATACTAACAAAAAATTTTTAGCTTTACTTATATAAAAGGTGTGCTTCCTCTGTGCCCATAAGCAAGATTTTGAGTTTAACAATTCTGCAGCAGCAGAGAGAATTATGGGACAGATGGATGAGGAAAAAAGATAGATGAATTTTTGAGTTATATGAATATAGATACAGTAATCCTCTTTTGGTACATCAAATTTAAAAAAGAAACAGAAAAACTTGAAAGCTAGATACACTCTGGCTTCAAATCATTAGAGAAATGTGTAGAAATGAAAGCAAAGGCTGTCATTACCTTAAGGGCACATCTTGCTATTTTTAATGGAGAAATTCAAGCTAGTTTAGTGGGATCTTTTAATTCAGAACTGAAAAAAAAATCTTAAATTTACCAACTCTGCACTATGTACAAAACAATGTGATGGCAGGAAAAAAGTCAACAATGACATTTTATGTAGGAAATACTTAATGTATTTATTACCATAAGCAAGGCTTTTATCTGGATGGCGATGGCAGATGATGTGTCACAAGGGTACCAGTTGAACTAATTTTGTCCGCCTAATATAGCAATGATCTAGAAAACTCTTCAATAAGGACACAGAACTTGCTAATGCTAAAAAAAAAATACTGACTGAGCAGACATGGTAAAGAAGCCTATGGGCTAGTTGCTGAAAGTAGTAAAATTATGAGCAACTGGAACAAAGAAGTGCCTGGAGTGAACCAAAGAGTAGCTAGGATTAACTGTAAAACACTGCAGGATAACAGTGGGGGACAAAGAGCAAGGGAAAATATGTCATAAAGCAATGAGCCACAGCAAAATCTGATATGATCAAAGACATAACAAAGCATGTGCTGTGAGGCCTCTCTCCCTCAAGAGCAGAGTAGTATTATTTCAAAATAACTTACATTTGTGACAGTAAACAGCCAAATAGTGCCTTTAACTATAGCTCACCAAAGAACTTGTGAAGACAGGGACAACATAAGCAAGAAATTACTTAGTAGTAGTACACCATCTCTTCTTACAAAACAACTTATTAGCAAAAGATATTAATGAGTGGAAATTTTGAAATTAATGTTTGAAGAACAACAAAAAAATGCAAACTTTTCATAACACCCTGGAGGGCTTTTTTCTTGCATTTACACTATCAAGCCAAGTATCATTCGTCTCAGGACTCCCCAGGCCAGCAGTCATCCACCAGCCACTGTATCTAGCAGGCTTAGGTGGCTTTTTCTTCTACGATGGGGACCAATTTGCTTTTGAACCTATACCACCTCTTAGCATCCACTGCTTTTCTAATGGTTCTGGGGTGCTCAGGCAAGAAGCAGATCCGAGGTATGGTCTACAGTGGGTACCGTTTCTGTAAATTCATGAAAGACAAGAAGCAGGAGCGCCTGGCAGTCTTTGGTTTCCTCAGAGGGTGATTCCTCCTCAGGCAGCAAGGGTAGCTTAGTGCACAGGTAAGTGCCTGAAATGTGCCTGCCCACCAATAGCATGGTTGAACATCTTGAGCTGAAGACAGCTGAACAAAATTCTTTTGAAAGGAGGATTCGAAGGAAAGTGAATGTCATAATGAGGTGAAAAAAGAACAGAATTAAATTCCAGCACATTCAGATATTCAGTGTATCTTGGGAATAAGGCAAGCAAAACCTTGTAAGTGAAGTACATGTAGACAAAAAAAAAGACTTTGATATATGGCCCAGATATATGGCCTTGAAGAAGTATTTGGGCAAATTTCAGCTCAAGTATTCATGATTTCTAAGACTTTCTAAGATTTTTAAAGCATACTCTCTCCAGGAAAGTAGTAGAAGTCCCATCTGGAGAATCATTCAAAATACACTGCCTACAGCAGTGGAACATTTGCTGAGCCAAACAATCCTGCTAGCTAGGGGAAAGCACCCAGGTCCCGACCGTTAGGGAGTGCTACACTGCTGATGGACCAGATAGCCTATGGTGACAGTTCTGCAGTATTTGCCATTATAACAACTTGTTTCAATTACTTTTACCTTCATTAATCTTCATGCAATTTAATATTGTTTTAAGGCTTCAGCTAAAACATGTTGACTTTCTCATTTAGAAAAATCTGACATTCCTTTTGTTACAAAGCCTTACTGTTTCTTCACTTTGGAGGAAAACCCAAAACAGGGGAACTGTGAGGAAGAGCTGACTGTAAAGTAAAAAACAGCTTTTCTACAATCTTTCAAATCAGGAAAAATTACAAAGCTTTCAAACCCCTTCATTTCCCACTTGTCCCATAGAGACTTCTTAGAAGATTAGAAGATGAACTCCCCCAAGATTTCTTTGGCATGGCACACTAAGGAGTCAGCAGAAGATCAAGGATTTAGAAGATCAAAGATTTAGGATTCATATAAGACTTGATGGGATTAACAAATAACAGAAAGGTGTTTTGTTTTACTGGTTCTACTTGTACTTGCAGGCACAAACATGGACAATATCATTATTTCTCACACCCACAAGTAGGCCAGGGTGGGTTTCTGGGGCCTGGAAAATATTACAAATTATGATTATAAAACTAATCAATTAATCATAGTCAAATGAAGAAAGCCCCCCTTACTACAGTTAGTAATCTCTGAGAGGAAATGTATTAAAGTAAAAAGGGCAAAAGAAAATAATTCTGCCATCGACTTTTCCATATTTTCATAGAATCATAGAATCATTTAGGTTGGAAAAGACGTTTAAGATCATCAAGGCCAACCATAAACCTAACACTGCCAAGTCTGCCAGGATGCTATTGACCGTCTTGGCCACCTGGGCACACTGCTGGCTCATATTCAGTCGGCTGTCAACCAACATCCCCAGGTCCTTTTCCACCAGGCAGCTTTCCAGCCACTCTTTCCCAAGCCTGTAGCATTACATGGGGTTGTTGTGACCCAGGTGCAGAACCTGGCACTTAGCCTTGTTGAACCTCATACCATTGGCCTCGGCCCATCAATCCAGCCTGTCCAGACCCCTCTGCAGAGCCTTCCCACCCTCAAGCAGATCAACACTCCCACCCAACTTGGTGTTGTCTGCAAACTTACTGAGGGTGCACTCAACCCCCTTGATAAAGATATTAAACAGAACTGGCCCCAATACTGAGCCCTGGGGAACACCACTTGCGACTGGCCACCAACTGGATTTAACTCCAGTCACCACAACTCTTTGGGCCTGGCCATCCAGCCAGTTTTTTACCCAGTGAAGAGTATGCCTGTCCAAACCATGAGCAGCCAGTTTCTCCAGGAGAATGCTGTGGGAAAAGGTGTCAAAGGCTTTACTAAAGTCCAGGTAAACAACAACAACAACAGCCTTTCCCTCATCCATTAAGTGAGTCACCTTGTCATAGAAGGAGATCAGGTTAGTCAAGCAGGACCTGCCTTTTGTAAACCCATGTTGACTGGGCCTGATCACCTGGTGTGCTGTGTGATGGCACTCAAGATGATCTGCTCCATAACCTTCATCAGCACCAAGGTCAGACTGACAGGCCTGTGGTTCCCCAGATCCTCCTTCCGAGCCAACAAGTGTCTCAGTAAAGGCTTCCTCTCTTTCAACATGTCTGCATTTGGTATATCACGCACATAACCATTTGCCAGCTTCTCAATTGACCAGAGAGGTCAACTTCCTTCATACACTATTTGTCTAATAGAAGCATATTTATTCACTACTTGTAAAATAGACCTAAAATATAGTGAAAGCACAGCCCAGAGTTATTAACTTATCACGTGCAGATTTTTAGGTACCCAAATTAAGTAAGACTGTGAAATTACTACGTTCCATCACTGAAGATTTTGGGCTTTGCTTTTACAAGATTTGCTTCTTGAGAGTTAAATGCTGTCCAAGTTGGCATCACCACATCAGTATATCAAATTAAGCTGACTTTGCAAATGAGCTTCTAATTTGTTGGCTGAACGAAGGAAAAAAAAGGCATGATCTCGCCAGATAATATTTCCCTTGCCGCCAGTCTGCATCTAAGCAATTTTACCTCATGGCATATACTGCCATGTTAGATGACTTAATAGAGCTTATTTGGATTAGCTTCACTTTCCTGGCATTGCCTAGATTATAATTAGAGCAGGCTATTTCACACACTGTACACTGGTTTTATAACAAACATATGTGAGCCTTCTGGGATGGGGAAGCTGATGCACTAGTAAGCATGCTAAAAAATTCAGCCAACGTGTTAATTTTCCAGTTGTAGGCCCTTATCTTCATCTAAGAGGGTGATGTAAATTTTCAGTAGCCTTCAGTGGAGGAGCATGTAGCTACACCTGAATGACTTCTCTGGCAAAACGAATATCCATTTAATGATCTTTCAATAGCAAACGCTCAGAGGCGTGTTTGTTTCTTCTCCGCAGAGAAGCACTATAGTGCTGCAAGATGAGTAGTTACCAGGTTTGGTTTCACCCTCATACCACCTATAACCACAGCCTGTGTGGCTTCCCAAAACCCTCTTTAATACTCAGGATTCTCACGTGTTGAACTCCCAGGCAAAGTGAATAGTACCTTCAGGTAAAATAAAGTCTGAAGCTATAGAATAGGTCCACTCAATTCTGATTCTCTGAACAATTTCCCTACACTCTGGTGAGCACAGGGCAAAGACACAACAGTTGGGCACCAAGATCTCTACAGGCGTACAGTGGCATGGAGTATAACTGTGTGAGCCTACGGAAAATAAACTACAGCCACAACACTGGAAAAATTTATAAGCTATCATATAAGTAGGAAAAGGGAAAAAAAATTAGGGGAAAACTGCTTTGCTTATTTGCAAGGCAGAGGACCAGAGCAGCAACACATATATGCTGTAAGCATGTAATAGCTAATGACTCAAGGGTGAAAAAGATGCCAACTTCACTGAATTAAAGATGAAAAGAGCTCACTGTTCAGCCTAACTCCCACTAAACTAGCAGACAAGACACTTAGGTAACCATAGAAACTTTACAAAACCTTCTAGCACTAAACTCACTAATTATTGCAGATTTTATTTTATATTTATTTTATTATATTTTATATAATAAAAGTTTTAAAAAATGATGATGTCTGGTTACATGGCAAACCAACAGAAATTACCAAAGCAATGCCAGGTTGGGAAGACCTTAAATGATTCAGGAGATTGGCTGATAGATGATATGAGAAAAGAAGCAACAGAAAATTGAGTTATTTGCAATATCTGCTTTGATCTTACAGCTTTCACTAGAAATTGCAGTTCCAGTGAATACTGTACTATGAAGAGCAAATAGCATTATGAGATCCTGCAGCAACAGCAAGGAAAACCAGCCAGGCAGAAAGCCTGACACAGAGAACTCTCAAGATTGCATGTTTTTCTTGTCCAACACTAACGATTGCTCAAGAAGAAACAATAAGAAGCAGGAAGAAATGAGGGTACTCACAGAACACGGACAGACTGGTGCAAAAAAAACACAACTGTCTCCTCCCAGAGGCAATACCAGCGGATTTCAGATTCATCAGTTGTGATTACAACTCAGAGTCCACAGAGAATACCATGGTATCTTGACAACTGTTTAATTTAGAAGGCAATAAATGAAGCATTTATTTCAATTACAAGGGGAGAAATAGAAAAATCAAGGTCATAGAGGATCTGCTATGTCTGATTTCATAATACCATTAATTGCAATTCTTAAAAGATTTAAAAAAAAAAAAATGTGGAACATACCCTCCTTGGCATATACATGTGGTAATATATACTGTGAATATCCTTGTTCTCCTGCTCACTCTTATGGAAAAGTTACTCTAGCTATGTACAACATACATTCACATGCCACCTCGTAAGTGAAGTGGCCATGGACTGAATGTCAAGGATGGCTCACCCTGTGGCAGTCAGAACTTTCCCAGGCAATGCGTACATGGAGGCACAGCACAGTCATTACAATGCATTTTGCGCAAAGCCTGTCTGGGCACTGAGGGGTTTTTTGGTGGTGGTTAAAGGGGAGGCAATGGAGAAATGCAGCTTCATTAATGCAAGATGTGCCATGCTGCTTGTTCTCAGTCCTGAAGAGGACACCCTAGTCATGGTCCATCATTAGCACAGATGGATCCATAAGGGCTCCAGAGGGTGCCATTATTGACTCAGGTACTCAGAGAAATGCAGCTATGCTTCTAGGTGTCACTGTGGTACTTGAAAGTCTGCAAAATAGAGAGAGTCTGTGAACATCTTCTTAGACTTCATAATATGTTCTATAGGACTGATTAACATTTTGACAATAACATATTTGTACCTCTATGTGCTTTTTCAAGTACATAATGTATGGAATTGCTTAGTATCCTTTTAACCAATTCAGTAAACCCAGGTACCCTGGTCTTTTTTACTGCTTTGAAGGTAATAAGCCCAATTATTAAAATCCCATTGTGTGGACTCTCAATGTTCTTGCCTTAGAAAAAGAACAAAGACTAGTTTCAAACATTTTTCCCTTTTCCATGAAAGCCCCCTGTAGTCTGAAGTAAAAGCAATTTAATAAAGCCTCCTTCTGATGTTTACAGCTCTAAAAAGAAGAAAGGAGAAACTTCAGAAAAGTTTACCAGAACACTAAAACAAATTGGGGGCATGTTTTTTCTGTCACTTTTGTGATGTCTTCTAGACACTTTTACATGTCATCAGACCAATTAGCCAAAAGGAGCCCTATCAGTGAACAAACCAAACCAGAATGACTTCGTCATTTAACAAGATTAGCACCTTTTCAAACTTTACTATCCAACTTTCATTTCTTTGAATCAAAGTGGGACATCAAAGATGTTAGATTAAGAGCAAAGAACCATAACTGCTGAAAAAAGTGATAGTCCAAGAAAAAAGATTAATCAAATAGAGGTGCAAATGAAAGCAATGAATCTCTAAGAGAGCTTTTAGTATAAACATTAGTCTTTGCACATCAAATTATGAATGGTGAAAACTTTACAGAATCTTCCAAGTGCTAATTATTACAAACTTTGGACTCCTGAAAAATTTACTTATAGTTTAAAACTGATCTGCTTTTGTATATATATGTCTTAAGACACTGGAACTACTAGTGTGTTATAATGTCTTGGTACAAGACCAAGGAGGAAGAACAAAGTGTTTTATCAGAAACCTGTCTACATATATAAGCTGGTTTTAGTTTGTGTATGTCCAACATCCATTGCTAGAGGACTAGCTCTGGAAACTGTATTAATAATACCATTAATAAATGATAAACAAGCAACTGCAAACCAGGGTACCAGCTATCTGAGCATGGGTACCAGTGATCCAAGACATACTCCTAAGCCCAAGACATCAGACAGTTTCTGAGTATGTAAGGCCTGAACTTGGGTATGTGGGTGACAATACATTTCAAAGGCATTTGCTTCCCCTTTGAAGACTTAACTGTAACAGCCACATTTTCACTCTTGCAGAATAACAGAAAGTATACAATACCTAGGAGTCCCCAGGAGGTAGCCAGCTGTCCAGTGCCCTGCCTTGCATTTTTGGAGGGGCCTGCAAAAGTAGCTACACCCTCTGGACAAGCAGCTGGTCATTTGCTGAAGTGACAGAAAGATCATTATTCCTTTTTAAGCTTGACGTTATCAGTGAAGAGCTCTGTCTGTGTTTATAGTCAGCTTTCTCTTATCTTACAAATCAAATAATATCTCTCTCGGAAATGAAAATGCAATCACTACCAAGCTAAGTAACATCCCTTTTTACTATCAGTGTTAAGCACAGTACAACTCAGAGTGAAAACCCACAACAACTAAGCTAGACACATTCAAAAGCCTCGCGTGTACCGAGTTAAAGTGAAGAACAAGGAGTGACCTCCTTTGGAACAAGCGGGCAGATGTGAGGTGGTCACTGTGCTGTCCTGGGAGGATGAATTTTCTAAAATGGGTCTAGGCAGGTTAAACCTGCCTTTTGCCAGAGGTTAGACCTAGGAAAATTAACGGTGAGCCTGCGATAGAGAAACACATACAGGACAGTAACTTTTATACCTTGTTTAGAAAACTAAGTCCTGCCCTAATTTTACATATGGAATCTACAATTATTAACACTATTACCAGAGTTTTTGTTACTTTTTTTTTCATGCCAGTGTTTCTGCAACAACACAACAGCTATTTCCAATTCTTTTCTCAGTAACAGATGGGTATGACAGCTCCTGTACTGAACACATGAATAATGAGCAAGGCACACATTTGGATGGAAACAACACAACTGAGGCGTCTGTCCTGACCTCTGCTTCTTTCTGTTGTCCATCCTATTCCCACTTTATAATAGGGCTTTTGAAGGATTTCTCTGGAGAGGACACTGGAATTAAATTATGTCTCTACTCTCGATTGACTGCAAAGCAGCTGTCAAACAACCAAAGTGTCTCCAATCTCCCTCACAAATTACAGTAAATAGCTGCTAAGATAAACTTTGCCAAGCTGGTTATGCCTAGCAGCACTGATGCTGAAATGCACATTGGACTTAAGTAGGAGAAGAGTATTTGGCAGTAGGTAATAAAATGAAAAGACAAAGCTCATAAGACTCCAGCCAGTGTGAGCTTATGTGTTTTGAGAAGGAAAAAAAGTGGAAAATGAGAATGGAAATAAACACAAGGGTAATGCAAATATTTCACATTTGGTTATCAGAGGGCCTCATTACCTGAAAAATATTGAAAAAACCTTGGCTGCACCTGAAAAATCCTATCGCCGTATCCATCACCAGTTCTGGGTGATGAATATTTTGGATGGGATAAAATGATTTCTTAATTGTTTTCCTGGCAAGTGACCCCTCCAGTCTGACCTGTCCTCCCCACCTAATTACAATACCTGAGTTTTTACAACTCTGCGCTTTAGCATAAATGGCAAGCTGGAGGTCTGGCAGGACCAGGACAGTGCCGCCTTCTGGCTCTCCAGGGAACTATCCCCTTACTGATACACGAATAGTCCCTGCTATGGTAAGATGACAATCCTACAGTGTTAACTATGAAAGGCAAGATGCAGAGGGGAAAAAAGTAATTGGGGGGGCAAGGAGGGAGGAGAAATGTAATGAGGTATCAGCTAGCAACTTCATAAATTAGAGTGCTACCTTTTGCAAAATCAAACAGAATCTGACATTAAGCAAATCTTCTAAGTTTTAAAATTTTGTCAGGTTTTTGCCCAATGTATCAGTACCTCACGGCAAAACATCTACAGCGTTAGCGGCCGCTGCCCCTCAGACAGCCCCGGGGCAGCCCCGCGAGGACCGCACAGGCCCCGGCCGCCCCGCAGCCCCAGCGCCGGCCTCGCCGGAGGACGCGGCCAGGCGGCTCTGCTTCCACAAGGTGGCACTCCTGCCAAATTTCCCAGCCTGTCTGCCACCAGCAGAAGTTAAAAACTGTTTTCTGTTCCTTCAATTCCACTGTATAAAACTGAACACAGCAAATGAACATTTTCGCCGAAAATACACGTGCAGTTAGATTTGGGAGATACAGATTCTGTAAATTCTCCCAAGATGTTGTCTTTGTAGCAGATGCAGAAATAAAATCGAGACAATGTGGAGGTTTCGAGACACAGATGACTGCACTGGGAAGGTCACATCAGGTCACACAAGGTCACAAAAATTTCCTTTTTCTATTCCTGCTCTCATTTACATGTCTTTGAATACAGAATTGCACTAGCCACTACAGTACATCTGGCAAATCCCTGCTCTGCCAATGTTTCCTCTGGCTTTAGCTGTCCCCACTGCCACTGCCCCAGCCCTTTGTGTTCCTTTTTGCTGACTCAGCATGCCTAGAAACACTGACATGTAAATCAGCAGTATATAGGTCTCCCTTCTGAAATCAGATTAGCGCACATGGTAAGAGCCTAGTGAACACACAACAACTTTGAGGAAAGACTTCAGTACTATGAATAAGCTTTAAACAGAAGATGGAAGTAAAGTCGTAAGGTAGAAGGAAACAATACAATGCAATTTTCTGAAGAGATGATACAAAGCGCAGCACAGTTCACACTACTGATGAAGAGCAGGTACAATCATATGCACTAAACAAATGGAACAAAGGAATAAGGACCAGAAGTTTAATAAGTTTATTAAACATTTTGGGAAAACTGACTTGCAAAGGCAAAAGTGAATCCTGGTTAAAAAAAAACGATCTTATAAAGGCAGCAGCATTCTTGCAGAAACTAAAATCTGCAGAGAGATTTTGACACTCATTCCCTGCAGAAGCTCAACAAAGAGGACAAGCTGTGCAGGAAAGCAGCTTGGGCACAACCATTTGCTGTACGCATAATGGTGAAACCTTTCAAAATGAGGGCCATTAGTTTCCATCAAATTTCACAGCCATCTTTTGGCTCCTAGGAATGATAAAAATAAAATATAATCACTCTATTATGCCCTGCATGTGGATACTTTTCCCTCTTTGGATGAACTGACAATATAGTTTTATCAGAAATTCAGGGTGCCCAGTGCCATTCTCCAGTTTTCCAGTGGTCCCCAGACCTCAGCCAAGTGAACATAGTTCTGAGAGTTAATGGATTAGAGGTCTCTACCACAATTTGTGCAACATGAGCCAATTCTCTTCCCTATTTCTTGCCTGAAAAGCTAACAGTGTAATTACTGCATATGGAAGTCAGCATTTTTCCACCCCCAAGTAGGCAATAGAGAATACATGCAGTTGCTTTTCCCTATTCTTGTCCCTTTCTGGGTAAAATTAAGCATCACCACTTGCTAAACTAGTGATACACTTTGCTTGATTATTTCAAAAGGTGGAAAGAATTTAATGATAATTAAGAAAATTTACATTAAAAAAAAGAAATATATCCTTACGAACATTGCAGAGAGATTACAGAGGTTCTGAGATAGCTTGTGGGCCTGGAGGTGGGTCCTGGTGGACAACATGCTGACCATGACTCAGCTGCAGACCCTGGCAGTGAGGGAGGCAACTGCACACAGGGCTGCATTAGAACAGCTTGAAGGAGGTCATTAATCCCCTCTGCTCAGCCCTGAATTTATATCTCTACAAACTGGTCAGAATCAGAACCAGAAGCAGTAAACAAGAATAACTCCTATTTCTTTAATAGTAATAAATCAATATATTCTATTCTATTCTATTCTATTCTATTCTATTCTATTCTATTCTATTCTATTCTATTCTATTCTATTTTACATGGACTAAAACAGATTGTAATCATGAATGCCAACAATGCTATTTGCTGTCTACATTAGGTAATTATCGTATTATCTTTGCCTGACATAAAGGGCTGAGCTTTCAAATATTTTATTAAAACCAATAAAATGTTATATTAAAAACATTCTTGTAAGGCTCTCAAACACAATTTTAACACTGCTGTTTACATCCTTAAAAATGCTTTCAGAAAATGCATGGGATGCAATATAGCCATGTTAATCCTGCTGCTAGAAAAGCTGATTATAGCCATGGTTCTCCTATGAGTCTTATTTATGTAGCATGAATACTGATATGACTTCTACCTCTGAGCCTTCTCTGGGTGAATGTATTTCTAGACAAGGCAAGAGATACCCTCCCCGCATCACACATACAACCAGTGTTACCTTACACTTGCCTCCCCATCCTCCTCGCCTTATACGCTGCTTCATTTTTTTTCCTTTAAAAGCCCTTGAAAATACACTGGAAAGGGCTGAAAAGCCATCTAAAAAGGAATGAACAGTCATTTTGGTAAAAACACGTAACTTCTTTACACTGTTAAACCACCTGGAGCTCCAAGGACAAAGAAGCCGTTCTGATGGTTGGCTTGTCAGCTCCTATCCATCCTGTGAACAAATAGCACTTCGGGAAACTATTCCTTTGGCACTGGCTTAGCCTCTCTCTAAAGAGGAGACATAATAGAATATCGTAAAAACACCCTCTCCCAATCTCTCCTGAAATATTGTACACTCAAAATCTACCTGCTTTTCCTTTGTAACTCTCACTCTATTTCACAGGACTCACAAAAGCACACTGATTGTGACTTGATTCTTTAGACTCCCTCTTTTCACTGGAAAATATCCTGTCTACAAGCAAGAGAATACAAGGCTTGGCTACACAGAGAAGCTGGTATGCAGGGAGCCAGAGGCTGCATTTATAGCGCATTAACCATTGCAGTAATTCCTCATGGAAACACAGTTTGCACTAAAGATACCTCCAGGACCTTACTTATTCCCCTTTGAAAATGGGCTGTACTCCTCCAAGGGTTAGAGGGGACCAAATGTCTAATTCCTACTCCAACTTACTGAACAGGGCTTACTTGGCAAGAGTAAATTCAGCCTCCTTAAAACTGCCTGTGTGGTTTTAACGATGGTGCTACTCTTACATAACTTATCCTCAAAATCATTGGTGCTCCCAGGGATAAGTACCCGTGTTAAGGAGAATTGTTTCCTCAGCAGAGGTGGCAGCAAGAATTTATATCAGGGGAATGAAGTGTTTCTCTCTGGTCGAGCATTTTGCTGTGTATGTGTTGTATCAGTGAACTCAAGTAGCCTTTCCAGAAACAGATCGAGGATAAAGTTTGCAGTAGAAATTCTCAGGGTGAGCCAGAAGGGGGAAGTTTAGTCTGTAGCCTGTATATTCCTTTAGGATCCTGCTGGAGAAAATATGCTGTAAAATATGTGAGATGTAGGGCATGTTCAGGCACAACTAGATCTATTTTATGTTTTCCAGGTAAATAAGGTAATAAAATTGCTCTGCCTTTCTATCCCTCAATCACAAATAACATTTTTGACTACATCTGATGGAAGGACAACAGCCTCAAATACTTCTATCTTGTAATGAAAATGGATGGCAAGGTAGAGAGGTGCTCCTAATGATTGCCACGTAAACTGAAACACACATATTCTTAGGAAAGCAGAAAATCTCACCCAGAAGATGTTCTCAGAAAACCACACATCAGAAGTTCTCCTGCTTGTGGAGCTTTTTGCTTCCCAGGGGCTCAGTGAGGATGGCTCTGTGACTGGACCACCTCCATTCTTTGACTAGACAGTGATATATTTTGCAATGTTATTCTAAAAATTTCAATCACCACACAGTTTCTTAATACTTGAGAAAATATTTTAGAATCCATAATTTGGACAACGCACCCCCTATACACAAACATCATGCAGACAAATAACCAAGCTTTCATTCCTTTTTTTAAACCACTTATTTTCTTATGGAGGGTAATTAGAAGAGTGAAACAGAGCAAACTACAGATGTATTTCAGTGTCACTTAAGGAGAAGAAAAGGCAATTTTCCAGTACTAACAAATGCATCGTTTTTTGCAAACCAGCACAAATTAATTCCAAAAGCAGCACGCACAGCTATGTCAACAATGGATGATGACCATCAAAGCAAAAAAACAATAAAGTAGAGAAGATTGGCATTTATATCGCAGAATTCAAAAAAACTGCTACATCATATGCACTAAATCTGTCTTAGGGATATTCAATGGAACAAAATAAAACAGCCAGAAAGGCGAGGACACCTTTATCCAGTGCTGGTAACTACCATACAAGTTCCACAAGAGAGCAGTATATACCTGACTTTGAGAAAGAAATGACATGGACCTGCTCTTTTCCCATCCTTTTCCCTCTTCCATTATTATTATTCCACTGCAAAAAGGTAATGAATGCAAACACGCCCAGGCGGTTGGTACAACAGCAGTTCCTGAATGTCAGGGGGACTGCTATCTTGCTCCAAGCTGACAAAGTAGAAGGTGGTCACATGAAACGTACGATAACTATTAAGACAGGATATATTAAAAAAAGGTGAAATATGTTTCACCATGCAGCTTCTTAAGGACATATTCACTTGTAGGAAAAGGAAGTATTTTTATTAATGTATCACAGGTATATTATGGAACACTTAAATCTATGTTTAGGCATATGAATATGTGAAAATATTTTTAGGTGGAATAATTCTGTAATTATTTCAAGAGCACTGGAAAAACTAGGCATGAGCAGGAAAAAAATTTTTTTTATCTTCAGTTCATAGAGAAAGATGGGTTTGCCATTTTACCAAGCTACGAGTTTTACATTTGTAGCACACACAAAAAAAAAGTATTTCTGTAGGCTTGTATCCCTAGAGGAAAAGGGATTTTAAACCCCTTGGGCATCAGAGTCGTCTTTTCTGAAAATTCCAGAAAAAAAACCCGAAACAGTTTTATAAGTGCCTCTAGCTGCATGCTTTCCACACTTCCACAAATCCTGTAATTCAGGTGAGAACATTACTGGTCTGTACAGAAACAATCATAATCTCTCCAACGGTCTGTACAGAAACAATCATAACCTCTCCAATGCCAAAGCAGAACTGCAGGAGAAGTTCAGCTGAGTCACTCTTGGAAAAAGAGGGAACAGAATTGTCCATTTTAATGCAGAAAAAAAAATCCACACCCATGCTATTGCATACTTGCAATAGCATTGAGAAAAAAATCCATGTGTTTTGGAGGACATCTCTCTTTCTTTAGGTTAAAAAGTCTGATCAAGTCTTCCTCACTGAGTGAAGTTTGTGTCTAACACATACACCTTGGCTGATCCTGTTGAAGGGGCCATGGCGAATATTAGGCAGAAATTCTTTCGATTTATACTGAAGCAGCCAAAATGTCTGACCGCTCCCATTAGCATTTCTTGCTAATGAACTGCTGTGCTGAACGCTGGTTTTCACCACTATCATGTTCTGTGGAAGACAGGATCCATTCAACAGAGATTTAGAAAGATGCTGGGAGGCCGAAAGAACAGAAAAAACACCAGGCAAATATTTAAATACTAGCAGTGCTTGGTGAACTAGGAGATTTGTTCAATTTTGAAAGTGATTTAGAAAAGAGACAGCTATCATGGATGTCAATTAACATCAAATCAGTTGTAAAACATCTGCAGATGACACACGGGCTCTTCCTTCACTTCAGTGCATTTGGAAATCACAGTATTTATCATTATTTGGACATGATGCTTGCACTCCCCTCCCTCCTGCCCCGGCATCTGTGGAGACAAACCTTCTGTTATATATGTCTTTCAGATTCTCTCTTTGATATTGATTTCCAGAATAATGAAAAGAACTATTAAGGGAGAATCATACAGGAAACAAAACAGGGATTTCTGATCTTTTTTTTCCAAAAGCAGCAGAGGAATTGCACTACAAGAGGTGGGTCATCGATAAAGAAGAAGCCATCTGGACGGCTCTAGTGGTTTGACTAGCTTTTTGTCTTTCTGAAGCTAAGTCTCAGAGCCTCAGATACAACCCTATCAAAGAAATTAGTGGCAAGATTGATACTCCAGCAGAAAGTCTGTCAAATATAATCTTTTTAAAGAAAGCAATCACGCAAACGACTGCAATTCACATCTTCCAGTCTAAAGATGTCATTTAACTGTGCCAGAGCAGTCTCATAAATGGACAGATAAATACCCTTACATATGATATTGTTTTCTTGCTATACGCTAAACATTTTGGACTCAAGAGTCCCATAAATGCCAAAACTGCATCAGCCCAGGATCACTAATGTGACCTGGAGGATTCATGTTAGTCCTCAGCTCTGTGGGTGATTAGGCCATGTGAGTCTACCAAAGATAAGCAGTAGAAAAAAAAAAACATTTTTCAATGGGGCCTTCGGATACAATTCAGTTAGAAATTGAGATTTTTTTTTTTTCCTTGTAGTTGCAGGATATTTAAAACAACAATGATAAGGATATAGCAATGATTCATGTAATCCTTTCCCCATTTCTTAAATCAATTTAAAGATGCAAAATTCAGGTGTTTTTCATGTGCAAAACAATAGGGTCCCAGGGATTTTTTTTCCTCTTCAATTACTCTTTATAAATGTAATTTTCGAAATATCTGATAAAGAAGTTCCATGTTTTATCAGCATCATTTAGGTGTCCCTTTGTGCTAGAATGATTTATCTGCAAATGTAATCTAGTGCTCCTAGAGATTTTATGGTTGGTGAGGGTCTCTGCTCTTCGTAATCCTTCTTTTTACTGAAAAGAAGAGCTCCATTACAAATTCAAAGGAACTTTATATTATGGGTTATCATGGGTTTGCAACCATTAGTAGTTTATTTCACTACACTATTATTTGTTACAAGCTGCAAGCATTTGCAAAAGATGTGAGCGCAAGAGAACTTTGATAGTTGGGAGATATATTGGGCTAGTAGGATAGACACTCATTTCAGGACAATCTATGAGATAGCCAGAGTACTGTAGGATAGTCGTGTGTGTTTGACACTTATGAAATTGCATTTAGGTAATGATACACTTTCCACCTGCCTACTATCTATTTTCCAATCAATTCCAATCTGCTTAGCAGGACAGTAAAACGGTTTGTTACTGTTTAACATATACCTTTCTGGTTAACGACTTCTTCCTTCCTTTGTTGCACATAATAGGCTGAATACATATTAGTAGCCATAATTTAATGATAACTGTGATCAAGTTTATTTTTTCTTAAAAAAAATTCTCAACTACTCACAGATTATTATCATACTGTATGTAAAAAAATATTATTGTGATACTATATGAGGAAAAAAATGAGCACCAGAATTATACCCTGGACCAAACACATATAAGACCATACAT
>VYZW01049356.1:0-26145 GCA_013401315.1 Balaeniceps rex
TAAAGATCTTTTCCAACCAAATGATTCTATGGTTCTATAATATCCAGCCACCTGTAAAAAAGAAACTTTTTGTTTCGGTCAATAGAAATTGCTCGTCTCCTCACCACACAATTCTGCTCTCACTAAAAATGTCAAATACCTTTCTGGCTATGAAGTACATAAAAAGTAATGTAAGTTCACACTAAAACCAGTATTTGATGTGTGCAGATCAATAAAGCAATGGGCTCCGTAAGGTAATCCTCGTGGTGGGTGGTTTGGGGAGTAGCGGAGGGCAGGGTTGGGTTTTGTGAAGACCTCTGACTGTATGATAGAAAAATGAGAGGTAGAAAAACCTGTATATATTGGACAGCTGACGGAGACCTAAAATCATTTCAAAAGGACTGGGGTTTTCCTACATCAATCGGTATTTTGATCTCTGAAGTCTCCTGCCAGCATCAAAAAACTGAAATATAAAATAAGCCCATTTGTTAACACGATCATTGTAAAAGCATAAAATAATCTTGCTTTTGCATCTCTGAAGAATAAAAAATTGTCAGGAGACTGGATGCCATTTAGGGGGTTTGGGTTGGGTAAAAAGCTGTTTCAGAGAGCTGACAGAGACGGTTTCTTGTTGCATTGCCTCCACGCAGAGCGATTTTATCCTATTTGCCTTTCAGTCTTCTGATACAGATCCATGCAAACGTCTGCAGCGGTGGCCACATCATCTTTCCTGAAGGTGCCTGATGAACGTACACTGCAGCTCTCTGCCTTCTCTTCCAAGGCCAACATATGAAACCACGCATCACTTATGGGATAAGTTTACAAGGTCTCTGGGGAAAGATAACGGCAAGGGCTGGGCTGCTGCCCTCAAAACAGCCTTCTCGTCTGTGTCCAAGAGCTGCTGAGCGAGGCATAGGGATTAGTTTTCTTAAGAGGTCGGACGTGGTCTACAGGAGACACATTTATTACCCCTGCTCCAGAGTCACCTTGCGATTTAGCAGTATTTTTCAGCAAATTATGATGAGGTTTTCTGAAATTGTTCCAGTTTAGTATTAAAACAGGTCATAAAAATGAAGTTTCTATACAGTACCAAGTTGAGGAAGTAAAGGTTTACAGAAACATCTGGAAAATAAAGATCACAGAATCGTTTAGGTTGGAAAAGACCCTTAAGATCATTGAGTCCAACCATTAACCTAGCACTGCCAAGTCCACCACTAAACCATGTCCCTAAGCACCTCATCTGGCCAGCTTTTAAATCCCTCCAGGGATGGGGACTCCACCACTTCCCTGGGCAGCCTCTTCCAATACTTGACAACCCTCTCCGTGAAGAAGTTTTCCCTAATATCCAATCTAAACCTCCCCTGGCGCGACGAGAGGCCATTGCCTCTCGTCCTATCACTTGTTACTTGGGAGAAGAGACCAACCCCCACCTCACTGCACCCTCCTCTCAGGCAGTTGTAGAGGGCGATGAGGTCTCCCCTCAGCCTCCTCTTCTCCAGGCTGAACAACCCCAGCTCCCTCAGCCGCTCCTCACAGCACTTGTGCTCCAGACCCTTCCCCAGCTTCGTTGCCCTTCTCTGGACACGCTCCAGCACCTCCATGTCCTTCTTGGACTGAGGGGCCCAAAACTGAACACAGCACTCGAGGTGCGGCCTCACCAGTGCCCAGNGGTCCCTCTCTGCCCAGCAGCTTTCCAGCCACTCATCCCCAAGCCTGCAGCGTTGCATGGGGTCGTTGTGGCGCCCAAGTGCAGGACCCGGCACTTGGCCTTGTTGAACCTCATCCAATTGGCCTTGGCCCATCAATCCAGCCTGTCCAGATCCCTCTGCAGAGCCTTCCTACCATCAAGCAGCTCAACACTTCTGCCCAACTTGGTGTAGTCTGCAAACTTACTGAGGGTGCACTCCATCCCCTCATCCAGATCATCGATAAAGATGTTGAACAGAACTGGCCCCAATACTGAGCCCTGGGGAACACCACTTGTGACCGGCCACCAGCTGGATTTAACTCCATTCACCACAACTCCTTGGGCCCGGCCATCCAGCCAGCTTTTTACCCAGCGAAGAGTATGCCCATCCAAGCCATGAGCAGCCAGCTTCTCCAGCAGAATGTTGTGGGAAACGGTGTCAAAGGCTTTACTAAAGTCCAGGTAGATAACATCCACAGCCTTTCCCCCATCCACTAAGTGGGTCACCTTGTCATAGAAGGAGATCAGGTTAGTCAACCAGGACCTGCCTTTCATAAACCCATGCTGACTGGGCCTGATCACCTGGTTGTCCTCTACATGCCACATGATAGCACTCAAGATGATCTGCTCCATGACCTTCCCTGGCACCGAGGTCAGACTGACGGGCCTGACATCTCATCAAGAGCAACTCAATACCTACTGCAATCTTGGAAGGAGATGCTGCTTCTAATAGAAACTCGATTTTACATGGCCATTCCAGTGTAACATTACAGGTATTTTACTGACTCTGAATTTCAATTTTGCTAAGCTTTTGGTGTGGATGGAGGTCAGCTCAATATATTATTTATCTGTTTGGAAATACAAAGGAAAGGGTGACAGACTGCCCTGTATAAAACTATAAATTTGTTGTGGAGGAAAATTAATACCAAAGTGGATGGCTATTCCATGTTGCAGAAAAAGCGTATCGAAGTTAGAATACCTCGAACCAGAAGTACTGCCCTGATAATTGCAATAACTTGTTCTGCTAATTCAAAAGCGCGGGAAAAAAGGAACGTCTATCATCTAGATAAATTTGAAGAAGTGGTCCCCACTTCCACTGCTGACTCATAAACACTGAACAATCAGCACTTGCAGAAGACTAAAACTGGATATTATTTACCCAGTAAGGATACTATAAAATTGCTACAGCATTGTTTGGAAAGCTTCACAGAAAAATAAAATTCCACAGGACAATAAAACAACATCAATAAAGTTAATTTTTCCTCCAGAAAAACAGATATATATGTATAACAATTTGTTCAGAAACCGAGAGCTCATGTTACACTAACATCTATGTAAAAGTTTGTAGCCAAGTATTTTACAAAACACTAATCTAAAACATATAACTAGGTACATTACAGTTCGTTGCCATCACTTTTTAGCAAACAAAACTGGAATGGTGTGTTGTTTGGGTTTTTTTTTTACCTTGAATGGATCATTCAGCCTACCTCAAATTAAACCCAGAGGCGATATTAATAAATGCTCGATGATAATGTACAGAAGGAATATTTACAACTACCAACCGATATCTGAGACACTTGCAAAGTGCATTCCACCGGCATTTCTATTTCCCTCCTTACGTTATGTTTCGTCCAAGCCACGTAGCAAGCATTTCAAAAGATCATTCTTGAAAACTTACAAAACATTTATGTTTGGTGCAGTAGTGACTTGTGTAAACTACGCTCACTCTTTAAAACAGGAGGCTTTACTCCTCACTGCAGCAAAATCCGCAGAACACAAACACAAAATAATGAAAATATGAAGAGTACTTAGCTTTACATAAATACACCTCGCCGTATCTTTCAAATGTGTCTCAGTGCCTTACGGAAACAGATGGAACACCGCATTTTATTTGAAACACATTCTGTATTAAGAGGTATGGTAGAGACCTCTTAAGACATAACTGACTTTCAAATGTAACAACCAATTAAATGAAAGCCAAACTTACTTTTTTTCCCTTGAATTACACTGTTTTCTTTGCATGGATGAATAGATCAATTATAGCAGCTTTTGGAATACTTTCTTGTGATCCCCTTACAGGAGGCGGCTGGATAACCTGCATTCTACATCTTGACGATTACGCAAGTCATTCCTTCAGGTTTAAGATACGCCTTTTCTTAAAATCAGAACCTATTCTAACAAAACCCACTTGAATTGTCACTGCAAAACCAATTCAATGTAATTGCCACAGCATGATGTTAGATTTGCAGAGATAGTTTTGACCAACTGCATATCACATCTTAAAAGACTCATTTCGAAGCAATTTTAATTTCAGATAACATAGCTCAGATCTTCAACGAGCTGGCTATTTAGTTCTGTAACAACATGCATAGGAAGAGACTTAAAAGTGCAAACGTATTTTAGAAGTGCCATACGAAAAGATTTCTAATAACCATTTTTTCTAAATAGAAATGACAAAAGTTTAAAGAACTTATGAAAGCACAAATACCTTCTTCAACTGCTGTTCCTTAAAGCACCGTACAGTCCTGGCTGGTTCAGAAATTAAGTTTTTATAGTTCTCACAGATGTTGAGTCGGGACTGGGCCACTTGCATCGTGCCTTCTAAAAGTGATTTCCAAACTGAGTACATGCTCCTAAAATAATGAAACACAGAAAGGTGGTGGGAAGGACGAAAGGGAGGCCAGGCATTACACTGAAAATACGGGCTGGTTTACACAACAGTAGCATACGTTCTTCCAAGGATTGCTTTTAAAAATAAAGCTAAAGCACAATCCTTTGTGCTGATCTAGCAAATATCTGCACTTTTAACAAAAATTTTAACTGAAGTTTTACTAAAAGGTAAAAATTTTCCCTCCTGTTCCTGTTTGGCGATTCAATTTTTTGGCAAACATTTTTGGTTGAACCTGTTGCTCCACTGGAACAGACCCTACAGAACTCAGCAGCCGAAGTCAGATCAGATGTTGACCATTTCTGATAAGATCATGAATCTTGTGATTTTGGGCATTTTGTGATCAAGCAAATAGTTACAGACCGCTCATCAATTTTGCCTCAGCTACCTGTAGTTTCTTCATCACGCGTTAACAGGCCAAAGACAACAACCGTAGCTGTGTGGCGACCTTTGCGGGGCCCAAATAATTCACCACGAAAGCTCACAAGTGCCCAAGTCAGAAGGAGAAGATGGAGCAGGGAGCGTGGGGGAAGAGGGCGACAAGATCTCCCCTGCAGCTGGCTGAAAGATTGCTGGAGCTTGCAGAGCCCAAGTACTTGCTGAGAAGGAGGGAGGGGGCGGCAGGTATTTGGAGGAGACCTCTGGGCACTATGGGTGTATCTGATGGCACGAAAGACTGGCCGAGTGGGGAGCAAACTGCAGGTAGGAGAGGTCTGTGTGTTATGGGAGCATTTTATATACGCTTAAGACTGATAATTCAGTTTGTTTCTTCTTAGACACACAAGTGGTGCAAAGGTACTGAAAGTCCAAAAGACAAATCTATCAACAATTTCTTCCTGTTTGAAATAAAACTTGTCAGAACACAAAGAACACATTAAAATAAAGTATCTTAAAGCCTTTTCAAAACATTTAGGAGGTATTATTCAAAGGTGGGAGGGTTGCAGCAACTGAGTCCGTTCTGTTTTCATGTTATGATCCACCTTTCATGTTAATGAAACTAAGTTTTGTAAACAACTGTTTCTTGCTTTGCCTCCTCCTTGCTGTCAGATGTGATCTTCAGGAAGAATGGCCTCCTAAAAAGAAATTTGTTGCTGTCTTTTCCTACAAAGAAACCCACACGCTCATTACTCTAACCTTAAAGCTATTTACTAAAATATATATTCAGATACAAGCATCAGCACCCAAACAGGGTGCGCAATTACAGTTGCTGTCCTGTCGTGCCATTTTGTTTTTCCAATCTTCCTAAATTATTCAAGTAATAAACATCTATTTAAGACTAATGTCAGGATTTCAGGGGAAAACAAAGCCTCATTTTCAACTGGCAATGCTCTACAACAAAGAAAAAAAATAACTTTAACTACAGAAGAGCAGCGTTTCATTGTTGAGTAAAATAATTATACAAATTGAAATTATAAAGACAGCTATTTCGAGATATCCAACTGTTAAATTACCTATAATCACTTCGTTCATCAGCTTTTATTCCAAGCCAGTCCTTCTTTAGGTATTGGCTAGCCAGCTTCTGAATGCTCTGTTAAAAGAAGGGAAAAAAAAGAAAAAGTTAAAAATAGGAGCAAAAATGTCATTTATGTTACCTCTTATATCAGACAAATGATAACCTGACGTATAAAGAAGCAATCAATCCACAGCATTAGCCAACTACTACAACGCAAGACTTATTTTTATCCCTTTTTGTATTTTTGTTTGACTTTAGTTTCTGTTGAGGACAATTAATGAGTTTCATGTTAATATTTTAAATCAGAGGGACTCTAGCCGAGATCTACACATGCACACCTCAGCTCCGAAAATATTTCTGCATGCGACTAACCCCAGCGAGACCAATAATACAGAAGATGTTTGAGCAGCACGTGGCAGAATCAGAGGCAGGAATATTGCAAATAAAATGTCGCAACTTGTCACAGCTATAAGAATCAAAATTTTTATTTAACTGAATGAGGACATGGGGTCCTGAGGAGCAATGGAGTATCTGGTCATTTATGTGCCCAAACTGAAATGTCCAACCTTGATCATTCCAGGTTGCACCGTTATCAGTGAACTGAAGTAGTTCTATTGCTCGCAGGATCAGGCCCTCACTCAGAGGTTTACGATAGAGCAGAGATCGAAAAATGCAGTTCATTTTTAATTATTAATGTTAATTACACTCTTCAGTCTCTGCGTTTCACTTTGCACAGTCTCAGAAAATCAATAACAACATTTTCATATTCGAGCTCAGAGAGCAGCAAAATTTAATTTGTAAACGATGCAAGGGAGGGGGAGTCGCTGTCGCAGCGGTCCCTCCTTCGGCTTGTAATCACATTTAACAGCACATATCGCTTACGAATTGAGTACCATCAAATGGCAAAGAGGAGGTACATTATCCAACTCACGGAGTTGGGTAACGGGTTTATGAACACTGAGCAGCGTTCGTGCGTCTTCAAAAGAACCATCACCAGAGAAGCACTCTCCAGCTTTTGTAGAAAAGTCTATTTAGCAAAGAAGTGGGAGACCTGGGTTGAAATTCTCTTTCCAGCTAAGAAAAATCAACCCCACAGATGCTTTCCAGAAGAGTGCATCCTGAGGAAGAGCCTGGGATGAGACATCTTCACATCCGACCCACTCAACAAGAGGCACGACGCAGATCAGTTGTTTACGTTTTCCACACTATATTTAAGATGCTATCACCTGCTAGGACCGCCTTTAAGTTCTCTTAGAGAAAAACATCAGAAGTATCTCAAAAAGCACAACCAGATTTCATCCTTGTCTTACCAGCCCATTTGATGCTAAAAATTTATTACCCAGCCTACAATCTGATTCAAATTTTCACGTAGAAAAATGTTAATTGTTGCTAATGTATCATTAGTAGAAAATTTACGCTCCCTCATATTAAATATACCTATTTCACCTCAAGAGTCCTACTGCTCTGAACCGATCTGCTGAACTGGGTACCAGGTTTTGGTGTTAACGATGCTTACAGCCGGGTCTACGCCAATAGTCCTTGTGAAGCCAATTGCTGAGAGCTGGTATTTCCCATTCTGAGCTTCCACGACTTCCCAAGTTACCTTCCCTGATTTTCATTGCACTTTTTGCTCAGTTAAGGATTATTTTCAAATTCCACGTCGATATTTCATCGTGGAACATGCAATATGTGAACATACCTCTTCACGTATACAGTCAGCGATTCTTTTCGCAGGTAAAGTTATGCCCGCAACCATAAATTCTTGCATTTCCATTGCAGTTTCTCCCATTTTTTTTAAAAGATGCACAAATTCCATTAGGTAGTTGTTAAAAACCCCAGATAAAAGGAAAAATAACATTTCCTTTTACTGTGGAAGAGCAATTTGTGATGAGATTTGGAGCTTTATTAGGTACCCCCACCTGGTGCTATTTTCACGTTTCCATCCCTTCTGCATCAGACTCCACCTACGAGATCTGCCCCAAGATGCTGAACAAACATTCACAAACACAAAACTAACCACAAAAAAAGCTCACTGGCAGTTGAGGACAAGCTATGCTGAAATTAAAGACGCAAAAAAGTCACAACAGGGATAAATAAAGCCATTTTTGCACATAGAAACCCTATTACCGATGTCAGCAAGTCAACTATAAAACTAACGTGATTAACCATTCATTTCCAAACTGAACCAGCTCGCCACCGGAATCAATGAAACATCCAAGAGTGGGCTCCAGCTGCGTAGTGAAGATGTCTGATCATTTAGTATTCGTTCATGAAAACGGATAAACCACATGTTGGCATTTCATAGAAAGCTGCTGTAGGCGAACATATGGTTTTTAATTAGAGCAGTAGAGTAGGTTTGCTTTCTTAAACTTTATGCTGCACGTAACTTCTTTGTATGAGATCCTCCTTGTTCTGTTCTCAATAACACTTATTGTTTTGCTGTACCGAAACAAAGAATACCACTGTTGGGCTCAAGCGGGGAAGTCAACGGATTGTTTAACCTTTGGCATCGCCCAACTTTGCCCGCAGCCTAGGAGCGTGCTTGTTTCTTCCCTGAAGGTGCACATCAATCACGTTTAACAGACTTGAGATAACGATATTTAAATGCAAGAATAAATTTACAGAGAGGCAAGAACAGAAGTCCGTGCAGAACACTCTCCTGACTTCAATATTGTTTGACGACACATTTCCTTAATATTTATTTAAAAGTAACTTTAGAGAAAGGGACAGAGCTTTATTGAGTAAAGGTGCTATCAAAAATGACAACGTAAATCCCCATCCAAAGTTGAGTGAAATCCATAAAACCTCTCCTTCCTCTCACTCTCGTTGGGCTACAGACAGTCAGAGCGTCACGACTTAAAATCCTGCTCAGGAGAAGCAATATTGTGAGGTCGGTGCATCTGCATCCCCAGCTGCCGCGCGGCTCGTGAGCCCTGTGTCCCACCGTGCCGGGCATCTCCACGTACCGTGCAAAGGCACGGGCCTGCCTTCAAAACCTTTGATATCTGAAGAAACACTAAAACAATTTTTAGTATAAATACGTAAAACCGTAGTTCACCAAAACTACAATAATAGTCTGCTCTCTGATGGCTGTGATACAAGAAGGTTTTTTGATTTAATTTTTCCACTTCATCCTAAGGTGTAGAGCATTATTTGAATAAAAGTTCAGTTAATTATTTTTGAATGGTAATGACGATTGATTTATTTTGAAGTACACTATTTTTAATCAATAATTATTGACGTGAAAGGTCAAAAATGTCTGAAATCCCCTGCAAGTACTGTGCAACCTCTGCTCACCCTTTGTTGAAAGAAATGTACTTGGTGACTCCGCTTGTGTGTGTTATTCACACGTTAAGCAGGATTTAGAAAGAGCAAATACAAAATAGTGTAAATGGACCGGCTGTTGCATAAACCGGATTTTAATTCATCTGAAGACGACACGTATCCTTCCTCCATGTCTTGGTCTTCCCTTCCCCTCCATCAGAACACATGTTGTATCGCTATGCTGCAAACACGTTAATATTACGCATTCATGGGTACTTCAACTGTTTGCGAATCTGCCTAACAGATGGATGGATGGGACATAAAATTGTGTTAATCAATCACCCAAGGAATCAACACCTAGAAATGAAATTCTGCTGAATGGAAAGACCATGCAAAAATCAGCACAGTTTCATGTACACTCAAATTCGTCTTTCCCAGTGCTGTTCCCTATTCGATGTTCCCTATTACCAGATCTTACCTCAAGTCTATTTATTGGTATTTTCTAACAAGGCCAGTTGTGACAGATACTGGGGGAGGGAAAAAAAAATATTTGCTATAATACTAACAGAAAGTAAGTAATTACCAACAGAAAAGGAAAGAGAAAGGTGTCCCAACATTAAAAGCTCATTGATAGAAACGTACGCTGCTTTAAAAAGACGTATTACTAATGCTTTTCAAAGCAGTCCTAAGATCTTTATCTGTAATAATTGAGAGGTGCTGATGACAGCCAGGTCCCCTAAAACCTATTACTGATTGCAGACGGCAGGGTAGACGCTAGCTGATGTAACATGGACTTTTGGAACATATCTCTCAACGGGACGAATTTAGTGCTCTTTTTCACGTAGGTGGTTTCAATATCTTGCATCATTTTGATAATTTCTCTTTATCAGAGCAGAATCTGTCAACCAACCCCTTACAACTTTCATTTCTACAAATAAATCTACGCTCTGCTATTAGTGTTTCAGAAAAAAAGGAACCTTGAATTGAAAAAGGAACCTTGTCGTCTGAGTGATCTCTAATATTCAGCGATCCAAAGAACTCCAACGTAGGCTGTAAGCCAATGGCCCAAATAATCCCTCCGAGTGGGGAAAAAGGAAATGGACGGTAGAAAAAGCCCAGCCAGAAGGTAAGGCCTTAGGCAACACGCTAAATCTGAGGCTGGCAGACGAGAAGGGCATATGGACAGCAGCTGCTGTAACAAGTCCATGACTGAAAAGCTTCCTCCGGCCGTGCCGTTTGCAGCGGCGGTGGGACCCTGGAACAGCAGCGACGGAGAAGATGCAAAGGAGAATGAAAGCAGGAGAAAAGGGAGAGTTCCCACCTGAAGCCAAGTCCGAGTTGGGAAGATGATGTCCCGTACATTTAATATCCATTAGCTACTACAGGATGTTAATACGCTATTTTTCTAGTTTGAACAGCAACTTTTCCAAGCACTGATCGCTGACAAGTGACAAAAAATAACGCTTTTTCTTTTTCCCCCACGGATGCATGCACGGCAATTTGCTTGACTGAGCCTCGAGATCCCTGCCTATGCATTATGTGCCGCAGCAGCAGTTTTCTGACATCATTTTGTTTCCTAAGCGGCATTATTTTGTTTGCTAAGTACTCTTCTGGCAGGCAAACACTCCACAAGGGAGAGGTTTTTAGCATCTCTCTCTTTACTTGACTTCTCCGAGAAGAGTGAGGTTACTCCCAATTCAACTGACTTCACAGAAGTTGGGAAGCCAGTTGTACTATTCAACACCTGCAGCAAGAAAAAGTAATAGTTTTACTATGTATAAATTCTTATTATCAGACCCATCCGTTGCTTATGGGCAAGAGAGCTTTGTCTGGTTTTATTTGTAAATGAAAAAAAAGGTTCAGTAATGTTGGCCCATTATTACTGCGAGTTGCATGTGAGATGGAAAATTCTGTTTTATTTCAGTACCACTGCTTCTTCAAAAATAAAATTGAGAGTTACATTAAGACTTTCTTGCCGTTGGAAAAGCTGCAGTTTGACTGGTATCTGATATTTTTAAAATCACATTTTTAGTTGTAGGAGAGTAAGACTGGCTGAGAACGAAGAGAAACTGCCATAAACAGAGAATCCTCCAAAAAGAGAAGAAACCCCCCCCACGCAACCGAGCTACATCAAATTTCTACATTTTGAAGAACGCTTCTACTCCAAGAATGAAAAAAATTAGACGCATCCAAAAAAGACATTTCAGATGCTCGTGCTTCCCCGATGCTCTCAGATTCTTTCCTTAAATCGGTAAGATTTCACACGACTTTAGCTAGCTTAATGAGTCTGACTCACTGAAACAGCGAGATACTTAGTGCCAAAGATTTGGCAGACAACTTTATCAATCATACAGATGTTTTTTTCACAAGCTTGAAGAGTAACTTGAAACATATTTTACGCTGTTGCCAATCTCTTCAAAACATTTGGACAGGGAGAAGAGAACACGTGGGAGCAGAAAACGCAACGCAGCCTGCGTGGTGAGAAGAGGACTCCAGCTCCTGAACACAGAAGAACAATTTAGTCTCAACATTAAAATCCAAGATAGTTATTAAGTGTTCACAGCGATTATTTGAAGTGGTATTTTATATACTAGAGCTAGATTCAAGAAAACCTTTAACGATTTAATGAGAAGGAACTCTGTTCAGCACAGACTCGATTCAGAGATTCCACGCAGGATACAACTTGGTCCAATTTACATTATAAGCTGACGACAAAACCACCGTCAGACACAATTCTTTTGCTCAGAGCTTACACAGGGCCTTAGGCAACGAGACCGTGACTAAAGCGCTGCTGCGGCACAAATAAAAATGAAAACAAACCACATAAGAGGCAGCACACGGACTTCTACAGCGCATCCTAATACTTTCGAAAAGGCGCAGATCAAAACTACGCCGGGACTGTTTATCTGCGTTGCCTTTAATACGGTTAACCGATCGATAAAAGAGGTTTCCGTGTGCCTGCAGCATCAATTGTAAAACTCCCCAGAAACATTACGGAAGGCTGGTTATCTAATGTAAAGCTGCATCGCTAATCACGTCGCTTCTCCTTCCTGGAGATGGCGTATCCCTTCCTACCATTAGATGATTCCAGTTCCAGAAAATACAGAGTTTCATTCTTCCATTTGCAATCTCTTTCCAAGCTGCTCCATTTCTCATTTTTTGATATTTGAAGCATGACAAGGAGGCAAAGGAAAACAAAGGGGAAAGCTGAAAATTAAATTACAGCCGTTAAATATCACCCCAGGCACTCTTGCAATCGGGTTTAGCAAAGGAAATGTCAAACCTCTTATCCTTCATGGGTTTTGTTCATTTGTGAAGTTAAAGTTAAAACGGTTACGTCATTGGAAGCCTGTTAATTCTTTCCAAAACATCTTGCTCCTGGAGTTTTAGCATTATTTTCTATAGTTAATCCATAAAAGAGATTAAAAAAAGAAAAAAAAAAAAAACACAAGAATGGTTTATTCATAGAATCATAGAATTATTTGGTTGGAAAAGACCTTTAAGATCATCGAGTCCAACCGTACCTGTCCACCACTAAACCATGTCCCTAAGCACCTCGTCTGCCCGGCTTTTAAATACCTCCAGGGATGGGGACTCCACCACCTCCCTGGGCAGCCTGTTCCAGTGCTTGACAACAATTCACTGGTAGAAGGAGTATCTGTGAGATCCTACAGAAAGGAAAGGCAAAAGGCCATCTACACGGCAGTCCCTCAGATTCAAGGCGGAATGATCCTACACCAGTGTCTTCACTTTCCATTCGGGAAAGATCGTGGAGTCTTATCCCAATCCCTAACTATTTTTACGCTAATGTGCTTAATATCGCTCATCGCAATTTGCAGCATGCTATACAGCGGATAAATCAAAAAATTACAACGCTCTTTAGTGTTTCAAGACTTCCTTAATGCTTTAGAGCAAACATGTGCCTCTTCATTCAAACCTGAATTTTTCAGTCTTAGTTTGTAGCCTGCTTATTTCCTTTGCCCTTGATGATTTTCACTGCTCTCCTCTGGTCTCTCTCCAGTTGGTCCAAATCTTCCTTAAAATGCAGCAGCCAAGACTTGAAGGACAGTACGCTGATTTTCCAGGCTGATTTTGAACCTCAATACTGTTGGCAGACTCACCTGCCGCCCCATCCTGAGTCAGCATCACTAAATTTAATAAGCGTACATCCTTCTCCATCCTCCAGCTATCCATGGTAACGCTGACTACTACCCGACTAAGGACAGGCCCTAAGAAACAAGAATCCTCAATCATTTTAACAAAGAACTATTTGATATTTACATGATTTTTCCAAATGTTTGTCAGCACGGTTTTGTCATTTTATCCAGACCACATTTCCCTAGCACCTATCTTAGGCCACCACATGACAGAATCAATAACCTCCCTAAAGTCAAGACACCTAACACCTTCTCTATTTACAGACCTGTCACCCTGTAACTGCAAAAAAAAAACCTTCAAAAATTATACCAAACTGGTGTTAAGTGGTTTTTCTTAACACTTCTATTTATTGCTGCAGCGCTTTTCCAGGAATTTAAACTAACCCGAATGATATATAACTTAACTCTTCTTCCCTCAGCACTCCTTTTTTTAAAAAACTGGCACAAAGTTTGCCCCTTTTTTCAAAGGTTTCGAAGTTTTCAAAGACAACACTCACAGCTTTAAGATGGGAAATTATCTGAGGCTAAATCCTCTGCAGCCAAGCTGACTGGCCCTAGAGCCAATTCAGATTTATTCATCAAAGTATCCTCTAACCTATTATATTCCTGATCTTTCATCACACCAAGATAGATATCTAACCTAGGGATTAATATGAGCCAATCTACCCACAGTGCTCTATTTCACTTGGCAAAAAATAAATGTTGGAAGTTTCTTTATCTGCCTATCTCTGTTATTAAGAGTATCCCGACAGATTAGTTCAACAAATTTTAAGTAATGAAACCATACTAAGCTTCAAACTGTTTGCTTTTTCTCCAAGTTCTCCTGTCTTTGGCTCCCAAATTTTAGGATTTTAGGCACTCAAAAAAATAATTGTCATTTTCACGATGTGGCACCATGTCCATAACTAAATGGCAGATCCTTCCAACTCTGAGCAAGTTACCAACTAGAACACAACAAGTTACAACAGCCAAGCGATGTATTCACCTGTATAAATTATTTTCACTTTCTACATTATATATTTTAAATTGCTAAACTAGAGATACGTTGCCATTCAGAAACATGCCAGGTTATTTTTAAGGCCTTTTGCTAAATTACTCCTAAAAAAAATGTCTACGTTGATGCAAAAATTGTCTTATTGCACGGTCCAGTGAGTATTTCAACATGTTTTCTCTTCTGAATCCACTGCAGGGTTGCCTCTGACCGGCACCGAGAGCCAGCTTCAAGTTGAGGGACTCTCTTCTTGCAGACGCAGCAATTTTTAGCTCCACGACCTATGAGGAGGTACAAGATGCCAAGCAAACAGACATCCCTCATCTCTCCGAGACACCAACAGAAACAGAAGCAGGCTGAGCAAAATTACCCTCCAGCCTTTGAGTCTGAAATGTGGGGAAACCGCTAACATTTTTTTCTAGTCTTCAAAATGTAAGTAGCTTGTGTTTAGACCATGTACAATTACTCTTCCCTATACTTGCAGTAACTTTTTCTAGATTGTGAAGCTGTTCTTCAAAAACCTAAATACAGAGTCCTTTTTCATAGCTAGCTTTCTCAAAGTCCCTATGAAACTCTTAAAAAAACCTCAGGAAAGGGCAAAGCCTTAGATTATACTAAAAGAATTCAGGAGGTTCCCACCACATCACTTTTCTGTGCAGCTGAAGGCAGATTAGCAGCTCTGGAGAAGAAATTTGTTTGCCTCGGTTCAAAAGTCCATGCTTCTGGAGCAAATCCCCACTCCTAAAAGATAAACCAAAGTCCTGTATAGTGTTACTGAATGGGGAACCGTTGCTTTACAGAGTTTCTTATAAAGTAGCGCTCTCTTCCATCATACTGCACTGGACAACACAATTTTTCCCTGAGTTCATTTTCATAGAATCACAGAATGCTTTGGGTTGGAAGGGACCTTTAGAGGCCATCCAGTCCAACCCCCTGCAGTGAGCAGGGACATCTTTAACTAGATCAGGTTGCTCAGTACTTTATACTTTTAGAATAGAATAGAACAGAATAGAATCATAAAGGCTGGAAAAGACCTCTAAGATCATCCAGTCCAACCCTCAACCCAACACCACCATGCCTACTAAACCATGTCCCAAAGTGCCACGGCTACACGTTTTTTGAACACCTCCAGGGATGGGGACTCCACCACTTCCCTGGGCAGCCTGTTCCAATGCTTGACAACCCTCTCCGTGAAGAAGTTTTTCCTAATATCCAATCTAAACCTCCCCTGGCACAACTTGAGGCCATTGCCTCTCGTCCTATCGCTTGTTACTTGGGAGAAGAGACCAACCCCCACCTCCCTGCACCCTCCTCTCAGGCAGTTGTAGAGGGCGATGAGGTCTCCCCTCAGCCTCCTCTTCTCCAGGCCCAACAACCCCAGCTCCCTCAGCCGCTCCTCACAGCACTTGTGCTCCAGACCCTTCCCCAGCTTCGTTGCCCTTCTCTGGACACGCTCCAGCACCTCCATGTCCTTCTTGGAGTGAGGGGCCCAAAACTGAACACAGCACTCGAGGTGCGGCCTCACCAGTGCTGAGTTTTAGGTAAGCTTTTAGTAACATTGGATCTTGACTAGCACATCTAGACATTAAGGACAAAGCCTCTGAAATCCATTTAGTATTCCACGAACATTCAGCATAGAGAATGACTGATGAGTTTTTGTTAGATGAACGTGCTTTCTATCAGCAAGGGTTAGAAAGTGTCACGTGCCACACTGCAACGGAAAGGTCTGCAGAACCCTGTATCTGTAGATGGAAGATATTTCACCTTCAGACCCCACGAAGCAGAGGTAAGAAGTGCCAGCTCTATAAACTAACCCTTGACAGAGAGGAAGAGGGCAGTTTCTTCCAAAACCCCCTTCTCAATCAGTGCTTGGGAGGAACGCGCGAAGATGCCAGCGGAGAAGTGCTACCAGCTCTGCTGCCCACAGCCAGCCATGGCAGACTGCCGCAACTCGCGCAGCTACTCAAAACTCTTTAATCAAGATCTCCTCAGAGCTCCAGAATAGTTGGGAATCAAGAGAACACAAAATATATGATTTATAAAGATTCCCTTGCTTTAAGTTTTGAGGTGCAGGCCATATAAAACTGGTATTGAAAGACTGAAGAGAATGAAGTCATGGCTAAACATCTGGGTTTCTCCATTTATGGGTCTGATTGCTAGCGTTAATTCAAAGTGACTGTTCTCAGGACACAGCATCGAATCACGGAATGGTTTGGGTTGGAAGGGACCTTTAGAGGCCATCTAGTCTAACCCTCCCTGCCATGGGTAGGGACATCTTCAACTAGATCAGGTTGCTCAGAGCCCCGTCCAACCTGACCTGGAACGTTTAAATGAATGTTTGAATGTTAAGCATCTCCACCTATGCAAGGTACAATCCAAATACCACACGTAAAAGTGATAGTAAAAAAAGCAGCTGTATCATTGCCTCAAAAAAGGAACTATTTTCACACTTACTGGACCCACCAGTCTCCCCTGCTCTCTGTGAAACAAATGCCACATCCTTCCTCTGTCTCAAACGAGTCGTTTGCACAAACCTTACCTAAGCAAGCACATCCTGTGAAGGAGGAGATGGGAGAGATCTGTATCACTTCCTCACCACCATTTTCTGCCCTTTTAAGGGATACAAGCCAAAAGCACAAAGAGGTGCTATTTAAGATGACTCTGAAGGCACCTGATGCGGGGTTTGAACTAGCGCTGCTCTCAGGTAGAGGTATTTTTCTTCTCTGCACAACTTTCTGTTTGAACTGCTGAGAAATACCATTTGCAACAAGTACAAAATCGCCTCTATGGACTCCTGAAATGCCAATCGCCTCCCTCCCCACACCCAAGTGGGAGCCCTGTGTTGGTGGAGAGAAAGAAGGGCAAGGCTGGTGCTGATCTGGTGCTGTGGAAAAAGCAAAGCACCAATTAGGACCAAAAAAAAAAAAAACCCAAATGCAACAACCTCTCAAATTCTCACCTTCCCCATAATTATCTCCACAAGTTCTGTTTTGCTGAGTGAGACCATAACCTGGTCACACTTCCCAGTTTTGTAATGTGTGAGGATTTAGTGTCGTTTCAAATTCCAATTTTCCTGTAATTCAGACCTTGGGTGGCTGATGGAGGATGGCATCAATTTCATCTTCTACAGTATTTTTGTCTGGAGGATAATGTGGCCACCACTCCTCTACGAAACAGAAGAATCAGGACAGGATCTCGTAGGCAAAGACTGAGCTAGGGATTAAAAATCAACGCTAACTAGTTCACCTGCCTGATGGAAGAATTTGAGAGAGAAAAACCTTATCATCCCTTCAGTGAACCAGCTCTAACAGCATCGATCTGCACCAGTGAACAGCCCCGCATGAGCACTTTCAACACCACCACTGGAACCAGTTTCTGATTCAAGACATTTGTTAAAGAAAGTAGCAAAAAGGTTAATATAGCTTCGTACCCTCCTGAATTTGATAACCCATTCACGCAGCTCTCCCGCCCTCGGTAACTTCAACCTGTCATGGTCAACACTTGCTATTTTTTTTCCTTCGAGAAAGGGAAATGCTTTCTTTACTCCCCCTAAAAAAAAAAAAAGAAAAAAGAAAAAAAAAAAAAAAAAAAAAAGACATACTTATCATAGAATCATTTGGTTGGAAAAGACCTTTAAGATCATCGAGTCCAACCAGAAATCTAACCAAACCCTTTTTGGAGGAGAGTGGTCAAGCAATGTTGCCAACTGACCCTGACTCTAAGCCTGGTTTGTAAAGGAACCCGAAAATCAAAACTTTTGTTTTCAAAATAGCACTTGGTGCTTCATGGCGGAGAAGCGGTTGAAAACAGGATAAGCACGTTCTCACACGGCAGGTTCAATCAAATGTGGTTTTTGAAGCAACTTAATGGTGGAGTCAACCCTGTAGCGACATTCTGGGAGATGAAAGCATGCTCAATTCACGCAGATGCGCAGAAAAATTAAGCGAAAGAAGAGAACTGTACAAGAATAAAAACACTGGGACACTGGATGGGACACTAAAAGCATAGCAAGTAAGCCACAGTAGAATATAACATCACAGAATTCATATATTTTCTTACATAATTACATTGAAGTGTAGAAAGATACGAAAAGGAAGTGTAAATTGAAAACACAGGCTGGAAATTATCTGGAAATATGATAATAAAATTACATACTAGATTAGTCATCCACAAAAACAGATTGAGCAAGAATAAAAACAGACTCTTCAAAATTAGCGATTTACAGAGACTGTAGGAAGGGATTTTATGAAAACTTGAAAAACACATATGACATCAAAAGCAGTATGTTAATCGTGGAAGTTCAGCTCAGGAAAATTCCACAGTCCAATTTTGATCACAAGGTTACAAAACACGCGTAGCTGAATTCTGATGCGGCGAAATACAAAGTTTCAGGAAAGAATTACATAAACGGGAAGTTCAAATTAAAACTAGCTTTAAAAGTCTGCAAGCGCAGTACCACAGAAAGATGAAAATATTCTAATAACCGCAGTCACTGGGTGAGACTATTAATAAAATGCAGAATTATGAACTAAGCAGCGTTAAGAACCTTACCAAAATTAAACGCGTTAATCTTCAGTTTATTTAAAGAAAACCAGATGTATATGGAAAGAACATACGATTAAGAACAATAGTTTAAGAGACTAGGGACAGGAGATAGAGAGGGTGATAATATCCGTTAAAACTAAATATTTATGTTATCAAATACAGCTGAAACCAAAGAATCAGCAGCTACAAATGACAGAAAGTAAATATACAGCAATAGGCAAGTTAAGTTACCTGATAGACTGATTAAAAAAAACCCTCACAGATATCAACATACAAGAGCGTGGTAAACGCAAGTTAAGCATGACAGTGACTTTCGGTGTAAGGCAAAACTTACTGAGAATTGTTCTTGGAAACACTTCTAATTCAGTAGCTGCCATTGATATAAGTTAATATTAATGGCCAGCTAGAAAATAGGTGCCAGAAGAAGTTACAAAAATGTATATGGGGTAAAGACAAAACAGAGTATTTACTAAGATCAACGAGGAGGATAGCAAATGTAGATAAGCTTGGTGAAGATCATATGGAGATATTTCTATAAATACAGGAGCACAACGATGCCAAGAGACGTTCTCTGGCTTTATCACAGAATGCTTTGGGTGGGAAGGGACCTGTAGAGGCCATCCAGTCCAACCCCCTGCAGTGAGCAGGGACATCTTTAACCACATCAGGTTGCTCAGAGCCCCGTCCAACCTCACCTGGAATGTTTCCAGGGATGGGGCCTCCACCACCTCTCTGGGCAACCTGTGCCAGTGCTTCACCACCCTCAGTGGAAAACATTTCTTCCTTCTATCCAGCCTAAATCTGCCCTCCTTTAGTTTAAACCCATCACCCCTTGTCCTGTCACCACAGGCCTTGCTAAAAAGCCTGTCCCCATAATAGTATTATCAATAGTAGGAACAGCATCTCAGCCACCAATCTGGCTTATAAAGCTACACAACTCATCTCTTGAACCTGAAAGGTTACTGTATTTTCTAAAAACCTGCCGACAAATAAACCCGTACCGGCCCAACAGATTCAGTTGCCACGTTAAAGCTACTTTTTGCCCCCAGGCAAGCACCGCTCACTACGGATCAGCTCCCCTGCACAACTGTCCCGCGATAACACGTGGTACAGCTGAATTTCGGATGCTTTGGCAAGAGGTGACATTTCAAAGAAATTAAGAATACAGAGGAACACGCAAGTTGGAGTTAGTTATTAACTGGGATGCAGGAATACAGACCTGGCATCTCTTAACCTAACCCAAGTGACTCCAGTTTAAGGTAACAAATTTACTGACATATCCCATGTACACACAGACGACCACACGCTGTAACTTTAACGTATTTGTTTGCTTTAAAGTTACTTTGAACTAGTTCAAAAAGCAGTGAAACATTAGAAGAGTTAAAAAGACAGCATATAGGAACGTCGGAGTAAAACAAAGACCGGTCAGCGACTTCTCTATCTTGTTTCAGAGAGAGACTGCTACTGAAAATTGTATTTAAGTCAGCCACGGAGCCTGGGGTTGTAAAATTAAGGTTCTTTCATCATCGTTGTGTGACTTTGCATTTGTATTTATAAATAAACCATAAATATGCTTGGGGTTTTTTTTAAATAATGCCATTCACAAGAATTCAGTTTCTGAATATTTAATATTTTGAAAAAGCTCGTAACTGGAAACACCAGCATTTAATGTATGGATATATTAGCAATGCAAGGAATCTCAGAAGGTGAGGAACTGTAAAACAATTCTGGCAGCTATTCCTTCCACGTTATTAGAGCTCTTAATTGGTGAATCTGAATCCTCATCTCTAATAAGCATTTCTTGAAAGAGTCTGTACTTTATCACACTAGAAACAAACTGCAAAACATTACTTCTTTCCAGTCTCCGTCTGCAGAGGAATACATCCTACATCCGCTTTCTTCTGCGTTGCAAAAAACGTTTCTGAATTTGTTTTATTCTCTGAAGTGCAGTCACCAGCCCTTTCTGAAGTCGCTCGGTGTTATTCACGCTAAGTGTCTTCGCAACCGAGCAGGTCGGCATTTTCTATTCTGTGGGAACTTCTTAATTAAAGGTTCACATGATTACAAAGCACTGACACAGCTCCGTGTTTTATGTAGCACAAAGCTTATTTTTTTTTTCCACCCTAAAACAGCTGGCAGATCACTGTTCAATTTGTTGTGCTTCACATAACACGTATTGATCCGTTTATAATAATCGAAATGTTACTATTCTGAAGTTTATCGCACTACAGTGTCAAAATTAATTTTGCATTTGGCAATTACCTTCTGAGCTTGTTATATCTTCAAAATACGGAACTTGCAATTAGGTAATCGTTTATATTCAAATTTTCTAAGTCAGTTTTTGCCATTCCTTTAAACACGTACATCATACTGTGGAGGGAAAAAAACCCCAAAATCTGCCTGAAAACACAATGCCATGTTTTTAATGAATTTGGTATGCTTGGGCATTTGGTGTATTTTGGTATTTGGTGTGTCTGGCAAAGTTTACATGAACAAATTTCGCTCTGGAAATCGTTATCATCACTATTCAGAGTTCACAGGTTTTTCGGTGGTTTGGTTTTTTTTTTTGTTTTTTGTTTTTTTTTTTTTTCTAATATTTCTTGTCCACTCTGTTTCAAGTATTCTTTTTAAACGCTAAACCCTGAAAATCTACTTTTAGCACTGCTAAAATCTTACACCTTCTAACACAAGATGATGATGATGATGATGATAAAGATTGGGCACAGCCAGGTATGTATTAACTTAAGTAGTTTGGGGGTAATTGAGCAAAGCACCTTTTCCTCAAGTATCTCAGAAAACAGAGACTTGCATGGAAAATAGATCTCCTAATTCTACATTCACGCGTTGCAAGTGTTACCGGTAGCCCCAACGCGCCCCACATCCATCACAAACGGTCGAACCCATTAATGCAGTTTTCTCCAAGAAACTTTTCTTTTCTACGACAGCGTCCTTGCTGCCAGATCTCTTTTAGGTTTGGGGAGTATTTCACGTGTTCTCATTGGAAAAGGAGTCTCCTGATAAGGACAAATTCCAATGTTTATTATGAAATATAGACATTAAATACGAACACTTACGTAATTTATACGATAGAATTTGATGACGTGAGGAGGCACGAGGCCAAACCTATCCAATTCAGCAGTCAACCAGCACTCATTTCCAAGTCTTGCTCAGTACCATCGTCCCTTCCTCCACGCCCCCAGCTTATTTTCTTCTGACTAATACAACAGCCAAGGAGGAGGAAAGGTTTGCCACTGCTTGCCTAGTTACAAACAGATCAGTAAAATCATTAATTGTAGTGCAAACACTACAACAGGCTGCTTCAGCCAGTAAATTTAATCTCTGGACTGATAGTTTTGGTTTGTTTTGAACAAATCAGTATGTACTAAAAGTATTGTTATGAATTTTAAGTGTAGGAGACAAAGAGCCATAAAGATCCGCAAATTTTTAAAAACAAATGAAGATGATTCACCTCGGCTGGTCAACTCTTTCAGCTGAACAAACAACCCAATTGTTCTCTGGAAATCAGAAAGAAAAGCGTGGATGCTTACATCTGCAAATAAGCTTTGGCATCGTGATCCAGTTACGGAAAACAAAGGTTTAGACTTCCTAAATGAAACAGCTGGCTTAATCAGCCAGCTTGAGGAGGAGGTAAATACAAGTCCAGTCGTATCTAACACTATTTTCAACATTCGAGGTCAGCAGACACCGAAGCTACTTTCTTCTCCTGGTCAGTGAAGTTTGAAAATTGACCCACAAAAAGGGACTGATGCACTGTTTCTCAATAATTTCAGCGGAGATGATGTGCTGTGGTGGAGAAAAGGAAGAATAAATACATTCTGGGTGAGGGGAATGCCATCTAAGTGGTTTTTCAAAAGAATCCGCATTCATGTAAGGACATAAAAACCAACGTGATGGTGTCCCGCAGGAAAATACAGAAGACACTAAGAGGCTCAAGAAACATAATTTCAGGAGAAACATGGCCAAGGATAGGTTTCTTCCCGGTCTCCAACTGGCCTGCTCATGATGGCTGATCTGCAAGTTGATGTGAGCTGATAACCGGATTAACGGGCTTTTAAGAATGAAAAAAATCTCACCTTCCACTTCCACAGGCAAGAGATTTTGGAAGATATTCCCAAGAAGAATAAAATGCAAGTATTGTTTCCTTTCCATAACTCCAAACTTCAGCCTTTATTATGCATCAGTCAGAGCAACACACCACTGATGACCTGGGACAGCTCAAATTTTTGCAATTTCTATTTTTCAACACCAAGAGAAGTTTCTTCGATCTTTCAGCTGAGCTGAGATTGAAAATTACATTCTCAAGAATCTTTAACCCATGGTCTACTACTCCAGTTAATGTCTGAGCCACTATCACTAGATTGCTACATCAGGTACTTGACATTGCAGTTCATGAAATGCTAGATGCCAATGCAGCATTCAACTTCGAATGACGAGAAATCAACTGTTTGCCTGAAATTGTCAACATTCGTACCCCAAGATGAGAGAGTTGAGCCAAGATTTCCCAACGCTGAATGCAAAATTGAATTTTACGCTCCTGGGATGAACATAAAAATCAACCTTTAGAAAACTAGGTTTGCTGTCCCTCTCATGCTGGCGGTGATAAGAAAGGACGGTGGCTTCTCCGCACATCCTGAGTCTTCTTGGCGTGGCGGCAGCAGCAGGTCTGGCTCTCCCGGAGAGGCAGCGGGGCTGCGCTTGGCCCTTGCCCAACTATCTGCAGCTTCAGGCAATTATCTCCTTTGGCTGCCCTGAAGACACTTACATTCAGCTGTGCAAAGGTCTGAATGCAGAGGTTGCACTGTATTTTGCAATGTCTCTCGTTCTATCCCTGCAAATAGATTGACAGAACATTTTTTTTTTTTCTTTTTTAAGGAAGCAATTAAAACAAAACCCCTTTAGGTCCATGAAAATCATATGCCCTGCTTACTGAGAATCTTTGGGGGCTTTTTTCCATAGAGCAGTAAAAGTAAGCAACGCTTATATTACCTGTGAAGCCGCAAAAGGTTGGCTGTGAGAAGATCCCAGGTGAAGGCACCATGCCAACACTGCTGCAAATAATTAAACAAGGTCTAAAGGCGATCGCTGACACCAGCATTCCCCAAGCAAGGTGGCTCCAAAGCTCACATCCAGTTTTTACAAAGCAGCAGTGATTTTCAGGGTTCTCGATATTTCCCTTATCGAGAGCTCTACCATATAAGGTGAGGTCCTGCACCTGGGTCGGGGCAACCCCCGATATCCACACAGGCTGGGGGATGAGGGGATTGAGAGCAGCCCTGCGGAGAAGGACTTGGGGGTACTGGAGGATGAAAAGCTGGGCATGAGCCAGCAGTGTGCGCTCGCAGCCCAGAAGGCCAACCCTGTCCTGGGCTGCATCCCCAGCAGCGTGGCCAGCAGGTCGAGGGAAGGGATTCTGCCCCTCTGCTCCGCTCTGGTGAGACCTCACCTGGAGCCCTGCGTCCAGCTCTGGGGTCCTCAGCACAAGAAGGACATGGAGCTGTTGGAGCGGGTCCAGAGGAGGCCACAAAAATGCTCCGAGGGCTGGAGCCCCTCTGCTCCGAGGCCAGGCTGAGAGAGTTGGGGCTGTTCAGCCTGGAGAAGAGAAGGCCCCGGGGAGACCTTAGTGCGGCCTTGCAGTGCTTCAAGGGGGCCTCGAGGAAAGATGGGGACAGGCTTTTTAGCAAGGCCTGTGGTGACAGGACAAGGGGTGATGGGTTTAAACTAAAGGAGGGCAGATTTAGGCTGGATAGAAGGAAGAAATGTTTTACACTGAGGGCGGTGAAGCACTGGCACAGGTTGCCCAGAGAGGCGGTGGAGGCCCCATCCCTGGAAACATTGCAGGTGAGGTTGGACGGGGCTGTGAGCAACCTGATCTGGTTAAAGATGTCCCTGCTCACTGCAGGGGGTTGGACTGGATGGCCTCTAAAGGTCCCTTCCAACCCAAAGCATTCTGTAATTCTATAAAATTTGCCACCTTCCTAAGACTCCATATTAACTCTGAGTGGAAGTAGAATATAATTTCACAGCAATACTACTTAGAGCAAAGCCGTTTCCTAGAATGCCTGCCCTCATATATCCTACAGGTCATGCAAGCAGCTTTTGAGATGACATCCACATTCCTTAATCTGGCCTTAAAAAGTACTAGTATATATTTCAGGGTTTTTTACTGAGTTTTATTTTGTCCTTTTCAAATCAAACAGTAGCAGAGACACAATATAATCTTTGAACGTGGGTATTCAGACCATGCAAAATTATAAGTAAGGTTTGAGTAACTTTAAGCTGTCTTTACTAGCATTTTAAGTTTACCAAGGGTAAATGTGGTATCTCAAGGTATCTTGGTACCTTAAATCAAGGGTATCTTTTAAAAAAACAGAAATCTCTGTTTTCAACAGGACAGAAGCGGAGGCAGTTGCAATTACTGCAGAGATGATAAAGGTTGGGTTCATGTTCAAACATCTGTAGCAAAAAAACCCTCCACAGCCCAGGCTACAGGTGCCAAAGCACTCACTAAGGGGAAAAACAGTCTGTTAGAAAATATTTTTTTTCTCTGAAGTTATAAGGCAAGCCAACTCTTATAAGAGCTGCCAAGAGCATCCAAGTCCAACTCAGTTTGACTTCATTCATATAAAAAAAACATTTCCTTCCTGCTCATTTAGGAAAGAATTTAAGAGGAACAATTCAGGAAAAAAAAAAAAAAATCATCAAGCTAATCTCTGCACAGAAAACAAACTGGTGAAAAGCAGCCAGAAGAGAAGGAAAGCTTGTCTTTGGGTACTTACAACACAAATTTATTCAGGCTCAATGTTTGCAAAGTACAGGTCCGCCCACGGGAACTTTTTTATATATACATATATATATATTTAACACGTGAAACTCATGGACTTGGTATTATCAGACAAACAGAGCAACTGAGAAAAGCAAGAAAATGCCCGGCGACGGGGGAAGCGGACCATCTGGTCTCTAACACGCTAACACAATAGGGAAGGAGTTGAGTTTGGCAGCTAAGGACTGGAAAGCATATGGTATGTTTCCTCTTAACCGGGCATTTTCTGGCTTTCCTTAGTTTGTGTCAGAACCTTAACAGACCTTGCGCAGTTTGTATTAAGCTTTCTCATACTGAAAATTAAACGGCAGAGAGCCTCAGAGTTCTCTGCTTCGCGTAGTTTTGAAGCAGAGTAAGTAGGAAAAAGAAGTCTGAAAATCTCTGTAATCTTTAGAAATTGTGTTGGTATTTTTCTTCTGCTTTCTGAATGGGTCATGTGCTAATTCGACATGCGACATCTTCCTTACACTATTTTGAAAGAATAGATATGGCAAATGCCCTAGTCTGCTTCCAGGTCATGTCAGGGGAAAAAAAAAAAAAAAAAAAAAAAAAAAAAAAAA
>VYZW01049357.1:0-37757 GCA_013401315.1 Balaeniceps rex
TCCATTCCATTCCATTCCATTCCATTCCATTCCATTCCTGGGCTGGCTGGGCAAACTTACCCTAAATCAGCCTGAAGCATGAAATCTCTCAGATTTCTCTCTGGGCACTGTAGGGTAAGGTGGGGATGCTGAGCTGGGTGGCCATGCTAGGGAGGGGACTGCCCAAACCCCACTTGGGGAAGGCTGCAGCAAAGGAGGAGGTCGGGCATGCATGCTCCTAACCTGGGTGGCAATGAGCTGCTTCAGGTGACCCACTGTCTCTCTTTATGGCTCCTTGGTAATGCTTCTGCAAGGGTGCTTCATCCCATGGCTGCGGCCCCACTTTTTGGCCCCCACTGTCTCTCTTTATGGCTCCTTGGTAATGCTTCTGCAAGGGTGCTTCATCCCATGGCTGTGGCCCCACTTTTTGGCCACACGGTCCTGCTATAGCTTATCCAAGGGGACAGCCCAAAGTTCCTCCAGTGGTCTCTAGGGCATCATTTGAGGGCCTTCCCAATAGCCAGGACTGCCTGTGCTGGCTTAAGAGCACTAACCAGGACAGAGCTGGGAGCGGACCCAGCAGGACCCTTCTTCCTTCCCTGGGGCCAAAAGAGCTCTTGAGAAGTGAGCTGACGGCACGAGGAGCCACACACCCTCAGTCAAAGCTTTGCGTTTCACATCCTCCGCTGCGGCCAGCCCAGTGCTCAGAGCTACCCCAAGGTGGTTTTTGCCGGGCCAGGAGCAGGCGGTTGTACAGTATAGTACGCAGCTCTGGGGTCATGTTTCCACTCCTGGCAGCAGCTCCTTGCAGGCAGAGCAAGCACAGGGAAGTCCATCACTACCAGCTAAAACTGAGAAATGCTGCCTTAGCGGGCAAAGCTGTTTGGGTTTCAATGAGGAGCCCAGGAGGGCTTTGTGGCAACGCCAGGGCAGGACAGCATGGAGCCCACATTTGCCTGAGACCCCGTGGCAGAACCACTGCCTGCTGGGGTGGGGAAAGCCAGCTGGGTACATCAGCAGCAAGGAGGCTTTTTCTTATGAACCTTTGCAAGGTGTCTGAAGAGACCACTCCCAGGGAGCTCAGCAGTACTGGTAAGTAAATTAGCAAAAGAATGATGGTGCTTGGGATCTTCACATGTCTGTCAGGTGTCGCTTGGTTTTGAGACAGCTTGTTGGTATTGGACACTTTGGAAGTGTCTTTCCTATGCCTCTGGAAGCCACGAAGGCTCTCAGTTGTGTGCTGTGCCTCTTGTTAAAGGAGCTTTCTCTCCGCAGATCTTAGGAGGCTACTGAGAGTCCAGAAATGCCCAGAAATATTTAACCTACTTAGCAAGAGAGGCCAGGTTTGCAGAAATCTGGGAAGACCCCTCGGTGGCTAAGGGGTTTGGGATGCTCTGCCTGTGACTCAGAAAGGTTTTGGAGTGCTCTGGATATCCAGCATCTCTAAAAAATCCAGCCATGAGATGCAGAGCAGCAGCTACACCAGTGTAACGCTCCAATAATGTGCTGTTCAGCAACAGCCCGAAAGAACCTTCTCCTCCAGGCTTCAAGTGCTGGGCATGATGCTCATCTTCTCTGGTGGTCCTTTTCATGGTACCTTTGTGCAAATAAGAGCCTGGACCCTTACCTTCTCTTAGGTACAAGCACCGTGTAAGACAACATATTTAAGTAATTAAAAAGCGCTTTTCTCCATTCGTTGTCATTGCATCATGTCCTCACTGAGCACAGTTAATGTGTGCAGCGCTAAACAGAGCCTTTTGCCAATTTCTCCCAATCAGTCAAGGGCTTGAAGAGTGAAATCAGCAGCATTCAAAATGAAGGAAAACTCTGCTGGCATTAGGTTTTGTTACAAAGTCAAATTTGCCCATGGTTTATTTTGAGGATTTGTTAAGGTGTGCAATGTGGGCCCAGATCCAAGCCGCGCTGGCAGGACTAAAATCCTCCCTGCACCACGAACGCATATGTTTCTGGGGCACCATTTGCAATGTGGTGGTCCCTCTGCCTAAGGAACAGAGCTGGCCATTTCAGCGTAGGCTGACCTACTGCCTGCTTAGAGACTTACCTGGCCTGCCTGTCTTTCTCCAGAAGTGCTGAGCACGTACAATTCCCACCGACTCCTTTGTGGGCAAGCTGTGGGTTTGACAGGTTAGATCCATAGTTCGGGGGATTTTTATCACGTTTAGTGACATCTGAAAAATGGCAGATTAAAATACAGTTCAATCTTAACCCTGTCTGCAGATCAGCATTTTAACCAAGTTCCCACCGTGCTGGATGAACGGCGTCGGAGCGCCTTTCCTTATAAGAAACTGCTGCTTGAGTGCAACTCTGATGCAAGAGCAGATCAATCTGCCCCTTTAGATTGTGGTTGCTCTGAAGTTTTGGACTTGTCCTGAATACAGAATTCAAAACAAAGCTTGAGAACCTGAAAACCTGTGCGGACTGAGAATAAGGCTTGTGCAAACCCCTGCCAAGCGATAAGGCAGCTCCCCCTGGCTCTGAGAACTGAACTTTCCTCCCCAGCGACGCTCAGGTGTGAGGGGAAGATGGTGCTTCTGTGAAAACGCTCGGTCCTGCAGCTCTGGTTTAAGTGGAGGCTCTCGCAAAGTGCTGTGCTGAGTGTCTTTCACCTGCGGTTTTCCAGCGAGAGGGGAGGCAAATCAACAATTTGCTCAAGAAAATAGATTTACAATTCAGCACATCGGTTAGCAAATGTGTAACTAAAAGATGCCGGGTCCACCGCTTGGCAGGTATCTGGGTTTTGCATATCTCGGTTTGGATTCTGGCTCCACAGACGCAATCTGGCTTTCCCAAAGCTTCTTCCTGCTGTGTGTTTGCCTCGGGCTTAGATGGGTCGCTAGGGCTTCGGATTGTAAAAATCAGGTCGGATGCTCCTATCTTTGTTTTCGACAACAGGGACAAACTTTGCCCTTTGCAGTGCCTGCAGGGCAGCGAGTAATGAATGTTTATGGGAATATCGGTTAGCTCTGATAATAACCTGCCCGACCTTGCTGGGGAGAATCCCTTCTGCCCTTGCAAGACAGAAGCGAGTCGCCATCTCTGTAGCTGCGAGTCACCTGCCTTCAAGGCCTTTCACAGCAGAGGGCATGGGGAGATGGTGCAGGCGGGGGAGGCTCTTCTCTGCCTGCCTGCCCTGAGGGTACAGAGATGCGAGCTCTACCGGGCTTGCTTGCTGCTCACATACCGCTATGGGTATGGGCACGGCAGTCCACAGCTTGTTAGTCATGCAAGAGTTTACCTTAAACAGGGTAAATTTCCCTGTACAGCTGGGAAAAATTTGAGCTCTATCCTGCTGCAACTGTACTGCTACCTGCTTTCAAACATGCTCCTAGCTGGTGCCTATCCTGTTGCTCGTTCTGCTTCCCTGCTCAGCCGATTGCTGCCCCTCTCCTGGCTTCGGCAATGCTGTCCCTTCTGCACCAAATAGCTTCTTGCCATCCCTGCAAACAGAGACCCGGGGCCCTCAGCTTCTGGGTGCAGGCTCTCCACCATGGGTCTGAGGGACAGGGGACAGCCCAGCTCCTGCCTCCATATTCACTGGGCATGCCAAGGGCTTCTTCTTCAGGAGGAGCAGTGAAAGCCATAGGTGACTGGCAAGGGTGCTCAGGCCTCACCAGCACTGAAAGGAGCACAGCGCTTGCTGGGAGAAGAAGAGAAATCCAGTGTGTGCTTCCTATTCATGTCTCAAGGCAGGGCTGCCATCCCATCACCTCTGCTACCTCTCTGCCTCTTCCATCTTCTGCATTGAGCTGTGCCCTTGTGTTCACAGGATGGGTCCTTCAGCATATCTCCACATCATCAGAAGCTCTCTGGAGGTTTCCATGGAAGGAGAGGGCTTTACACCTGGAGCAGTTTTGCATTCTGAGCTGCTTGAGGTCTCTCTGCTGGCAGAGAAGGTAGGAACCGGTTTCAGAGACTGCATGTGTTCATTTTCCACTAGCCCCTGGCATTTAAATTTACGATTCCCTTCAGGTGCCTTGCTTTCCCTGCCCATCTCCACAGGACAATGTCACACTGCACCAGTAGCTAAGGCAAGATCTGTGACAACAGGCAGCAGAGCTGGTGACCTCTCTTGTGGAGTCCCAGCCACTGGGCTATCACAAAGACGTTAATCAGATAATCAGAGCAGACACATGAACAAAATATTACCCTCTAAAAATCCTCCCCTTGTCATCTCCCTGCACGTCTCTGTGCTCTTTGCGGTTTGCCTGTGCGCAGCAGCCTGTGTAGCTGAGTACACTTCTTCAGGTAGGGCTTGTCCTCCCCTATTCTTCTTGCTTAGCTCTCCCTTATTGAATCTGATTGACTCTGAGGCCATTGATTATAAATAAGGTCTTGGGGGAAGGTCTGATGGGTTTTGCTCTGTTTTTACGCAGCAGGCTTGGAGTTCTGGTTGGGAGCCATCGAGCATTGTTGCTATATTAAATGATGGTCAGTGACAGGAATGCAGTCACTGCTTAATACCCCAAATTGCTGCTTTTAAGTGGGCAGGGTTTGGCTTTTGGCCAGATCCCTGTGCTCCTGGCAGAATGATTCATTACCTTGTTCTGGAAAATGTATTTTCATCTGCTAGTTTAAATCTGATTTCTAGTACTCTGTGTGGTTCTCACAGCTGAGGAATTTCCTGCCCTTTATCCGCCTGTTTTCTTCCAATCTAGGCTAAAATCAATACACTTAAATAAATAAAGCCATTGGGCTTGCGAGTACCTCCTGCTGTGTCAGCGGCAGAAGTTAAGCTGAGTGACCAAAGATTAGTTAAGCCATTTTCTTCTGCAAGTAAATTTGCTGTTGTTGAGGCACACCAGACTGGCCTGGGAGATGGCATTTCTCTGCTTGACCACAGCAAGGAGAGTTTACCGGCCGGCAGATCTGAGAGTATGCCTCGGCTTCCCATCGGTGGCAACTGCCTCCATGGGGAAGGGTCCCTGTCCCAGTCCGTCACCACCCCTACCCCTTTAGGTTTTGTTTTGGGCATGGTTTCCTGCCATGGATGCTTTGCAATGGGGTTGTTCTGCCACTGGGTTCAAGAGGATAGAGGCCGCAGACGTCCTTAAAGCACTTCCCAGGTCCTGCTCTTGCTTCTGCTCTTCCCTGGCAGACATGCTTTTTAGGTCTGCTTTTTCTGAGAGGGTTATACAGTGCATGGCAGAGACTCCATCCCACAGCTCCTGTCTGTCCTGCAGAGAGGATGCTGGCAGGAGCGTCCTCTGCCAGGACTCATGCATAGCCCTTTCTTCTGGGGCCAGGGGAAAAGGCGAGGGTGGCATGAGATGAGGTCTTCTCTTTCCCCCCTAATGCCAGGAGTTACCCCTAGAGCACTTAGCTCAAGAAGCAAGAAACTAGAGGGATGACTGCAAACAGATTTGGGATTTCTAGAGCAAGCCTTAGGGTTTCTGCAGCCCTGCTCTTACGCATGGGGTGTGGAGAAACGGGTCTCATGGCAGAGCAATGCGGTATATTCCTTGCCCCAGACTCAGCGCGCTTCTGTGCCCTGGGCGGGGAAGACCCCAGTTCAGAGGAAGACAGATCCTCTCCTGCCTTCCTGGGCAGAGCCCCCAGTTCTCCACAGGGCCCAGTAACTCAGCTTTGCATTCATACAAAGAAGAGTGGTGGTGCTCTTGGGCCTCTGTCTGGTACCAGCTTCCAAATCACAGTGGATTTGTGATTTGGAAACCCTGGTCCAAAGGTCCCCCCAGAGCTGGCAGAGCTATCTCTATGCAGAACTGTGATGACACATTTAGGGGTGGAAGGAAACTTCCTCTCTACCATTTTTTGTTCATGCTGGGTTTTGGGGATTTGTTGTTTTTTTGAAAGGAAAATTATTTTGAACTAAATCGAAAATGTTAGAGACAAACGGCAAACCGTTTTATTCCTCCCCCTGCCATTTGCTGCTTAGTTTTGTGAGGAAAAACTGTTCATAAAAACACATCCCACTTTTTCTTCCCTTATCATCTACCCAGCTCTGGTTGCAACTCACTCCGTAAGAGCAAGTAGGATGTGTTACAACCCAGCGGTTCAGCACAGGCAGGGGAATGAAACTGCAATGCCTTCCCTCCCTTCTTGCCAATAATTGCAGGGCCTGGAGATGAAAGCGATGTGGCGTGCAGCATCGGGCTCTTGGCACAGAGGCAAGCGGGATGCCACATCGCCGCTGCGATCTTGTAATTCCCTGCTGTGATGGTGGGTGAGATTTCCAGAGCCTGCCATCCCTCGGTCTCTCTGGGCTGGGCTGGGATGCCCTCAGATGCCCGGAGTGGTGAGGGCACCGTGCAGGGAGCCGTGCTGTCTTTGGCAGGGCTGCCCTGGGAGATCCTCTGAAGGTGAGTATGGGTATCACAAGCTGCGCCCCGAGCTGGAGAGGTGCAGCTGAGTGGAAAGGAGACAGGCTCTGTTTACAATCAAATACCTGTGCAGCCAGCAGCGTTAGCGAGAGAAAACAGAAAAGGACATGACAGTTACACTGGGTTTTCATTAAATATTAAATGGAGTGAAGTTTTCCAGAGTGTGCCTGGGCTGGTTTCAATTGTCTGTGTGACAGCAAGAGAGAGAAGCCAAGTGGGGTAGCCCTGGGTCTGGAGGTGCTGGGCTTCCCGCTCAGGAGCCGTGATGACAGGAATCTTTGTACGCTGGGCTGCCCGCGCAGCTCCTGCTTGTTTCAACCACAGCAGCAAGCATCTCCGCGAGCTGTCCCACCACTGGTACGGCCCAAAGAGAACAGTTAACTCTCGTAGGCATCTCCAGTGAGAGATCAGGGGAGGGAGACAACTGAGGTCCTAGGGCCAGAGCATCACTGGCCCAGGCTGGAGCAGCGACTGCAAGCAGCAGACACCTCCCTGGTTGCTAGCTGGGGAATTAACCATTCATGTACCCCTTTCTGCCAACAGAGGAAATTTCCTGTGCATAGGGAATACTAAACAACTGCTGTAGTTGTGTGCTCCCTTTCCTCTGCTTTACCCCTCCCACAGGAGCTGTGCAGCCATGACCCAGCCTGGGCAGAGCCTCCCATCCCTCCCCATCCCCACGGCTCCCCCCGTGTAGCCTTGCCTTTCCTTGCACAGGAGCTTAGCAGGGCGGCAAGAGGAATTCTCCTAACTTGGATTGGGTTAATAAGTTAAAATGCAGAGCCTTAATCCCTGCTGCTAAATCGGAATGTAATTCAGCTTATAACCACAGCCCAATCCATGTGAATTACAATCACTTTAAATACAGCCAGGGCTAGCTGGGATTTAACATCCTCCCAAGAGATCCTGAAAATGGAAACTGGGACAGAGCGCTGCTCTGGGTGAACCTCCCATCAGAGGGAGCTGAGGCAGTGGGGCAGAGGGATTTTGTTATCTCCCAGGCCCCCTGGAGAGGGGCACCCTTGGGTGCAACCCTTGGTCAGGGCGCACGGCACAAAGATGCATGTGTGACTCTGGCAAGAGCTTATCCCCAGAGAGGGGGACAGAGGCTGCCAGCAAACCCACAGCACTTTTATCTTTAATTTAGGAGGTTTATCTCAAGAGATTCTTCAAGCTTTAAAACAAACGTAAGGAGATCTTTGTTTGCCTGGCAGCATCTGGCCTCTGAAAGCAGGCACGTACAGTCGCGGCAGCAGGGCTGGTAGCGAGGGCTTGTTCTCTGCCTCCTTCATCCCAACTTTAACCTCTGTTGGGATGAACCTTGCTCTCCCTCTGCCTGCTCCAAGAAACCAGTAGAGAAAATGGGTCTTCGTCACAGCCTGAACCAACAGTGGGCAGCTGGCAAGTGGTCCCATAGGGTGCCTAGGAAGATCTCTTACTGCAACTAGCTTTCACGGTTACGTTATTCAGTCCTGGCTTTCGCAGCTTCGTTAGTCAGTCCCAATGGGGAAAGAACAACTGTGCATTGTCTCCTTGCGCTGCCCTGGCCTGGGAAAGCAGAGGTTTGGGAGTCTGCATGGGAGCAGCTGAGTCCTTCTGCCGCCACTGACCCACAAGCCTTCCCAGGGAGCCTCAGGCAGTGTCTGGGAGCAAGCAAATTCAAAGGCTCCGCAGAAATTGAGGGTCTTGATGGATGCTCTTCCAAGCATTGAATTGGAAAGTCCCTGTGGGAACAAGGCGTTACTTTTGTGGGCTGTCAGGCACAGATACAGAGTTCAAGGAGTCCGAGTTACTACATTGGTAGGGAGAGGTTAGAAAATAAGCTCTTCTTCCCAGACTGGTGCCTATGTTTGGACCTTTTTAGGAAGATTCTGGTGTCTTTTTCCACGTCACTCTTTTTTGTGGTTTCCTTATATTTCCTCTTTTTCCAATGGTGAAAGGCTAGTGCTGTATTGCGGGCTGGTATAGATCAGCAGTAGTACAGCAAGGACCTCAGGGCCTCCTCCTTGAATGGCCACAGGGGCTTGTGAGAGGTGAAAGGAGTGATGGAAAGGGCTTTGAATGGGCCCCAGGGGGTGCAGCTCTTCCTCCCTAAAGAGAAGCAGCATACCCTGAGGACACTGGGAGTCCCCCAGGCCTTTCTTTCAAAGCTCCCAGTTAAAAACTCCCAAAGCCTTTCTTCCATGCCATAAAGGAGGGCAGCCTGCCAGGGTTGACCTGGGCACGGCAGGAGAAGCCGCAGAAGTGCTGAGATACCAGGACAGGTGTATGGACACCAGAGAGAGGTGTCGTGGGGATCTGGATGATGGAGCAGAGATGCACCTTCATTCACCTGACCTGCCCAAACAAGCAGTGCTGGGACAGGGACCATAGCATAGGGGTGGCCGGAGCAAAGCGCAGAGCAGGACAGGTGTGAAGGGCTGCAGTGCCCACTCTCTGGAAAGCATCATCTCACAGCAGGAGTTGTCTGCAGCCACCCGTTGTCTGACTATGCCTTAGCACAGACCCATCCCACGTAGGGAAACATGGATCTAAGGTAAGCTTCCTCCCAGGCACTGAGATTTTGGGGTCTTAGGCCAACAATGCTGGCACAGCCCAACACTGCTCCTGCCCTAGCCAGGACTGGAGCAGAGCTGGGGTCCTGGGCTAGAAGACGGTGAGCTTCCCAGCTCCTCAGACAAGCCACGCATATGGCTGTCATCTGCACTGCTCTTGGCTCCTTACAGAAATATATGATCAGATGATGAAACTCTTGCCAGGCAGCTGGGCTGGCTTGGCCCCACAGCCATTCTTCTGATGTCCTCCCTGCATCCACCGAGATGTCCATGTGCATCATGGACATTGCCCCTCTCAGCAGCAGGATGGGCGTTAACCAGACATAGAGGTAAGGACTCTTTTTTTTTGCTAAAGTCATTGTAATAGTTTGAATTTTTGCAAGACTTTATGTTGCTAGTTTCCCCAGAGTTTTCAGAGAGTGCTGTGAGCAATGCTCCCCCCTTCTTTTGCTGGCCTAACTGCAAAAGGGAGAGAGATGCTCACCTGAGAAAGGCCAGGATGCCACTGCCTTCATTCCTGAGGCAGGGTTTCACATCATTTGCCACTGGGGCTGCCCATCCCTGCACACCGCATGTCTGTAAGGAAGGTCTTGTCTCTCTAAGGGTGAACCACCAATGTGCTTTGAAACAGGGGTGGTCCCAGGACCTTGTGCTGCATCAAGAGGCCAAGCTGATCCTGAAACTGGATATGTTTTTTCATTTTGGCCCATGGTGCTCCCTTTTTCACACTGGTCCCATCAGCAGGGATCTGTCTGTGGCAGGGCAGGAGGTATGACAAAGTCCCAGATGGCAGGCTGATCCATGCAGCCATCTGCCCTCATCCCTCCATGTGATGGATCAGGGCAGAGGAATGCAACCTCTGTGCCAGTACCGGAGCAGGCACGAGGTAGCTTGAATGGACAACGCACACCTCCTGCATGCAAGCTGGCTGCTGTGCTGGGTGCCCACAGTAATTGGGGTACAGCATCTCCCCACCTCAGACAAGAGAGGTGTCCTCTCTCGGACCCACCCCAGCACGTGATGTCCCTGCCACCGGAGCCAGGAAGCGTAGCTGTTTCCACCTTCCAGGCCAGGATGAGAGAGGGCATGCTCAGCCCTTCCAGGGATGGTGGTATCTCACCTCAATCAAAACATTTGCTTCTAATGGGCATGCTGCCCTGGCTGGAGGTTCACGCTTCCTGGGGAACTCCACTGTACAGGCCCTGGCAATTATTTCTTTATGAGATTGCTGCTTCTATGCATGCCCGAAGATGCCTGGCTGGAGAACAGCCTACAGCGGCCAAAGGGCAGGTTTGGCTGGGTTTTTTTTTATAGGCTGCTTTGCTAGGTTGCTCACTTCAAAGCCCCTTCTTATCAGGTGTCCTCTCTGGGCGAATGTTAAAGGGTACCTTTTCCATCACGAGGCTGCCCAGCCCCACCAGCAGCAGAACTCACAGGCTGGCAGCGGGCAGGCTAGCCTTACAGAGGGCATGGTACAGCATCCCTATCATACAGCCTGAAATGATCCCTTATCCCACGTGCTGCCATGTACAAGTGGGTGATGACAAAATAAGGCTTCCAAGTGATTCTAACAGGGAATTACGACGTCTGCTCCATCCCTCACGCAGGCTGCAATACTGGGAGGACTAAGCAATTTCATGTGAGAGTCTGGACCCAGCTGCAGTTTCTCCTGTGCTGGCAGAGCCGTAAAGGCCACCACAAAGGCTCCGGGGAGATCATCCTAAAAGAGGAGGAGGTCAAAGATAGCAGGATCACTGTGTGCTCATCACCTCTCCCTGCAGTGGAGTGACTGGAGCAGAGGGTAATGCCAGGACAGACTCCTGCTCTTGCCTTCCCCAAAGACGACCTCAGGAGCAGAGCGCTCTCATCAGCAATCATACTGGTCCCTGCTGATGCTGAGACAAAGGTAGGTCCAAGACTGCCACAGGGCAGGCTTTGCTCTCCTCTGCTCTGGATGTACCTCTCAGCTCGGTCACCGCTCAGCATTGAGATGCCATTTGGGAATAACAAATAACCAAAATGCTTTGTCAGTGTGGAAGCCCATCACACCAGCAGAGGCTGCGTTTGAAATACAGAAGCAGCGCAGTTTTTGCTGAGGAACCCCCCCAGAGACAAGCAGCTCCTGCATTATTAACAACAGTGCTGATGAATCCCTGTTAATGAGACGCGCTCACGCAGCCAGCCAGCCGGCAAAGTGGCCGTGGCCCTGCTGCTCTCAGCCCCGCAGCGCAGCTCGTGCCTTTGAGAGCAAGAGATGACTGCTCTGGGGAGCAACTGGCAACACTGTGCTGTAATAATTGGCTACTTTCCCTAAAATTTGCTCATGTCCTGCCAGACTTGAGCTAGGTAGACATGGAAATCCAGCGTTGGTTCTCTGGTGGCTGTGAAAAGGGAAATAAAAGGCTGCCTTCCCAATGATACAGGCTTGTGACTAAAGAAAAAGATCTGTTCCTTGGCATGTACTCCCTGCTCTGCTCCAGAGAGCAGTGTGGGCTGTGTCCTCTAGTCTACTCTTAAACGGCTCAATCAGGGGAGCTCCTTCTTTTATGGCTCAACAGATTTTTCTGTTAGGAAAATCTTTATCTTTTTTTTTTTTTTTTAAAACTCAAGTTCATCTTGCTCCATTTATCAATTGTCCTTTTGGTTTCTGGATGCAATTACTTTCCCACTGTGGTCATTATACCTCCTAGGATACTTGTAGAATAGGATCTTATACACCCTCAGCTGACTTCTGGCCAAGAAAGACATCTTAAACTCTTTCAGTGTTTGCTAAGTCAAACCTCCTCTGAGCTTTCCTAGCAGTATAATGCTTTTCTGACAGTATAGCACATTGGATGGTATTTAGCAGCCTATGTGGATACAGAAAGGCCGGTCGTCCTCCAGTGCATCATACAATGCCTCCACAGTCCGGCATGTCATTGCCCATTGTGCTAATGCATTGCAAGCAGCGTAATTCCCCCAGCAGTGCCAAGCTACTTTGCTCTGCACTGCAGACACTCTGATGCTTTCCAGATGTCACGGATGATGTCAAACTCCTGATGTCATTGCCTTATGCAGAATGAATCTGATAACCTAACGTGTTCATGCTACGCCTTTCTGTCTGTTGATGGGTTTCTCTAATGCGAACAGTGTCGGCCTCCAATGTTTGCCTGTGCAAGCAGAGGGCAAAGCAAACCCTGCAGGAGCTAAGAGGGCTGGTTAAGATCACAGAGCAATAATTGGAGTAGCTCTTTTTTTTTTTTTTTTGCTTTTAAAGCAGAACTCCTTGCAAATCTTGTGATCAGTCTGTGGAATAAGGGCAATGTGGAACCTGTGGAGTCAGGGCAATGAAATGAGAGGGGCAGTGCTGGGAGGGCACCAAAGCTCCCAGCAAGGATCTTGCTCCCCAAAAATGTTTGACAAAATTAAAAGATCGAAGTTACGTCTCCTATACTGTCAGTTTTCAGGGATGTGACAAGAAGGGATGCTAAGGTAACCTTTAGGCCCTGATTTTGGCAGCAGAGTTTTGCATACATCCCTCAGCTCACATAAAAAACCAAGAAACCAAGGAAGACAAGACATAGGAGCAGATGTTGGAGATGCCTGCAGTACTAGGGATCAACCCCAGAGGTGCTTAGCACTGAAACAGTGGGAGGTGAGAGGGTTTGGTTTGGCATCCAGGAAGGCAGAGCTGAGCCTTCAGAAGGGATCGCACAAGAAGAGATATACCGAACTGGGTACCTGCCACCTTAGAGGCAAAGTCTTATCTGCGTGCAAAGTGGTGCACTCAGCCTCAGATAAATGTTACTGGTGTAGGAGCTGAAGAGATCAGAAATGTAATAACGTAATGCAGGAACGGCGTTGCTAATGCTCAGACTGCAAGAACAGCGCTGCACAGACCCCCTGATGCTCTCCCCCACTGTACTCCATGTCTCCCAAGCAGTGGTGAGCACATCCCCAGAGCAGCCCTGGGCCCAGCAGGGACGGTCTCCTCATAGCAGGGGGGGAACACAGCCTGAAAAGGAGCGGGAAGTCGCTGAGTGCGGGATAGGGAGAAGCGGTCTCTCCCCCAAGCAGGAGGCCAGCTTTCCTCATTGCTTGCAGACATTGTACCGGTAATGATAGTCCACGCTACAGGTTGAGAATCCTCTGCAGCACGGAAATATCATGCTAATTGGTGGCAGCAGGTTACACTATCTAAATTTTGCAAGCCTACTGATTGCACGTTAATTATCCTAAAAAAGCGATTGCTAAAAAAGTAAGATGAGGCCTACCAATCATCCCTGTAGCGCCCCACCAGACACCTCCTCTGGTACCCCAGCTCTCTAATTACCATCCCCCTTGTGCTGTGGTCATCCTGCCAGCTTTTTGTCAGTGCGGCAAAGCGTCTTGAAAAGCCCCACTAAATTCCTCTTAAAAGCACTGTTTCACCAGAGGGAGTGTGAGCAGGGGGCCATGCTCGGAAGAGCTGGGATCTACTCCCAGCTCAGCTGCTGACCACCTGGGTAACCCTGGGCACAGCCTGCACCGCTGTAATTTAGACATTGCTACCCCACAGCCTTATGCACCTTGTGCAGGGTGGGGCCACCACATGCCAAAGCTCACTGTCCCTCCATCGTCCTCCCCTTCTTTTGGCCCTATTCCCCAGGCTTTGCGCTACAATGGTCCTCCCCATCGGGCCAGGTCATGTTGTGGGCAAGCAACCTCAGTCCTGAGCACGTCATCTGTGAGGGAAGGGATGCTGTGAGGCCACCCGGGCTGCGAGGAGGCTTTGGGGGCTGCGAGCCCTGCCAGTGCCGTTGCAGCTGGCCGGCAAGCAAGCTCCGGTTGCGCCTTGCCGGCGAGGACGGCAAGCCTGCTGAAGCAAACCTTGAAGTGACAGTGCGGAGCCCCTGTTTTCAATTAGCGTTGCTATTTCGGAAGGGAATATCTGCGGCGCAGAGGTAACCCATGGCAACCATCTGCTGAACGTCGCTCCCACTGCCAGGGCTGGTCGGGGAGGGGGAGTGCGGGTGAGATGGGGGCCGGGGCGATGCGGGGGGAACCTCGCAAGTATTGGGGAAGAAACATCTCCTCCCTCCTGGTCCGTCTCCTGCTCCCACTGGCACAGAAGCGGCAGGCGGTGTCCGCGAGCCCCTCCACATCCCACGCAGCTGGATAATTTATGGGCAGCAGCAGCTCACCGTTGCTTTGTTTGTAATTTGCCTCTAAATATAGCTGTGCTTTAAAGGAGGAAGGCGAGCTCCCACCCATCTGCCCGCGTCTCCTGCTCGCTAATGAGTGGTCTCTCCTCGCCGCGGACAGAAGGGGCCACGCAAACGGCGGCGGCGCGGCGGTGCCCACGCGGCACCTCCTCCGGCCCGCGCCCCCCACGTGCCCTGCCTCGCTGGAGAAGGGCGGCGATGAGACCCAAGCCTCTTTGGCTGGTGGTTAAACCCCAGCCCAGCCTGGTGACGGTGTCCTGCCCAGCCAAGGCTGGCGGCTTGCCTGGGTGTGCTGAGCCTGACCTGGAGGGGGGGATTTCCCTCCCCTCTTTTTTTTAGCAAAAAGTGTACTAATTGCATTAGTCCTAACAGAGGTATAATGCTGAGACTGGTGAAAAAGATTGCCTCTGGACACCACTTCAGCTAGTTAACATGCTAAAAAAAATACGTTCTCTTCTTATCCCCCTGCCGTAGATGCCAGCCTCGGCAGGGAGTACAGCATGGCCCAGGCCACCCACCAGGGGCAGGGGTAGGGGTAGGGGTAGGGGCTGCGGGGCACCACAGCCGGGTGGGCACCTCCCAGCCCTGGGACAGGGCACCCTGCAGCAGCCATGGGGCCCTCGTCTGTGCTTGTGCAGGTAAACCCAGGGCTCGCCTTGCCAGGTTATGAGTTACCCCAACCCCTGCATCCCGGGTGCCGATGTTGCAAGCCGCAATTTTGACCAGGGCTAACACATCAAGGGTCGAACCCAACTCCGGGGCTGATGGAAAAGGAAAGGCACTGAAGTGCTGACAAGGCATTATAATAAGTAGCGAGCAGAAATAAGAACCTGCTTATGTTTTAAACATAACATTAATTAATAAAGAAAAGGGTACACTGTAGATACTAAAAGCCCTCAGATACTGAGGAGAAAAAAAACTCTTTCTCTTATAGTTTAGAAGCTGCCAGAACATTGTTCCCTAGACCTGTATAACAGCGGCTGCATGTCACATCTGGGGAGAAGACCCCTCTGCAGTGGCACGCAGACCAGCTCTGCCCCACAGAAGAAGAGCTTTCAGAAAATAGTGTGAGGATAAAAGGAAAAGGTCATTTTCAGACCGCACCACTCCTTCACATCAACATTAATTCATGTTGGTCCGTTACTTTGGATGTAACTGAACGCAATGAAAAATGACTCTAAGATTCCCTGGCCCAATCTGGCAGTACACTTCAGCAAACCTATCTAATAGGTTTATTATAGTTTATTGAGCAAGTGTTAGCCCAGAGTAGATCAGAACAACCACCAAAATGCTAAATGGCCTCAGGAATTATGGCATTTTGGGAAGAATTATTGTGGCAGGATGGGTAACTCAGTGTCTAGGGCCCTGCGCTACCTCCATCCCTGTCAGAAGGAATAATGGCCAAATTTCCTTCTGAGCCTCATGGCCCATTGGACTAATATATAGGGGCCAGCCTGTCCAGCACATACAGTACCTTCAGCTCCCCCAGCCTGGAGGATCCTTTACAGTCGCTTTTTACGAGCAGGTTATTCTCAGCATCAGAAGCCATGCCCCTGCCTCTCCTGGTACAGGCTGAAGGAAATTCCCTTCTCCCAGTGTAGCAACAAATGTTACTGGGCCCCAACCCTTGCGGGAAGATGTAAAACTTGTGTCCCAGCTCTTGGGAATGCCACAATTAGCTCTGGCTGGGAAAGACTTGGAAAACACTTTACTCTTCCTGAAAAAAAAGATCTCTAAGCCCTGTGGGGAAAAAAAAAAAAGGGACTTGCAAATCTGCTTTACAGAGAGACCACATTTTATTACCAAACAGAGTTAATAGCAAGGTTAGCTTTCTATACCAAAATAAAAGCTAAACATCTGATTACTATCTCTGGAAACAAGGTTAGGGAGAGAGAAAACAGCAGAAGGCTCCACCAAGGCCTGCAACCTTAACTCCATCCTGCCCGCCAGATCCAGATTTCTTTCATCCAATGCCCAAACCGAGGGTTTATTCTGCCTGGCAGAGGGAAGTTTCAAGAAGCCGCCCCTCCTTTCCTTACAGTCCGTTATTTATGTTCCTATCCTTTCAGGAGAGTTACAGAGTGAAAATAGAGCACCAAAGGGTATCGCTGGGGATTTTACAGGGACTCATGGTGTTTCAGTGCAGGTCTCCAGGATCCCCTAAATTATGCTAATTCAGGGTCTCTCTTTATAGAGTGGCATTGCTTCAGCCATCCAGCATTCGTGAGACTACTAAGGAGTACTTGCAAACTTACTTGAAAACAGATGGCTCTCCTGAGAAGAGGGACTCTGCACTCCTGATGCTTCAGCCTCCGCTGCCATCTCTTCTCAAAGTCAGTCAGTTGAAAGGTACTCATAAACTTCCATTGCACCATTCTCCACATTACTCAGTATATGAGTTCTTCAGCATCCTACAGCAGTTTCTCTTTTGGATCCTCTGTTCCTCAGCAGAATGACTTGCAACATGCTCTCTTAAGTGATTTCATAATAACCTGCAGAAAAATCCTGTACTTTTTTTCTGATTACAACCCCCTCCCCCCATAATTAATGCATTATTTCTGACACCCACAGCCTGAATTACCCTACGGCACTCCCACAGAGACCGCACCAGACATATTAATGATGCCTCTGACTGATTCAGCCCCTGGCATAGGACCATCTCCCCCTGTTGTCAGGTTATAAGGCACAGAGGTTTCCCTCACATTGCGTTGATGGACCAGCTGTCAGCATCAGCCTGGAGTGAGCTCTAAACTCATGGTCCCCTTCTGTGGCTGCCTCCCTTTCATGAAAGCTCTCTCTAGCATCATCCCACCTTTCCCTCTCCCCCCAGGTCCCATCTTTCTCCCAGCCTTTTCACAACTCACAGCCATGCCCCAAGTCCTCTCTAGCAGAGCATCCCAGCATTCACTTTTCTGAAACCTAGCTGTCATACCCTCCTGCATGCCCCCACCCCAGCAGGAATGCACCCCCTTTCTACAGAGCATGTTACAAACACCACTGCTCTGCACCACAGCTCCCGCACACCCCACGTTGCATCCTGCGGGCAGTCAGATACAAAGGTGGCCCCTAACAATGTGCAATGCCACCATTATGTCAAATAGGACCATGTAATGTTCACCTTCAATAGGAGACCAATGTGTGTTGGTCCGGAGGGCGGAGACAATGTTGGCACAACACCGATCTGGATCTTTCACCAACTGAACAACTGTGCATTTGGGAAATTCCTCCCTGACTCTCCCAGTAGCAGGGGCACAGCGTGCATGTGCTACCCAGGAGGATATCTCTCTGCCTCGAGAAGTTTCCACTTGACGTACATAGGTCAGACATAGGTGTACACTAGAAGTAATGCAGAGGATGGTAGCAGCATATACACAGCCCTATAAAAATCCCAGGTAACGAATTGGCAGGACAAACTCAAATGAGATTTGTGCCTAATGATGTTTCTAAGGCGTGCCGCTTCTGCTGTTTGCGGAACTGGGGGTGCCAACGAGGGGTGTAACTGAAGTAGAAGTCTCTGCTTGGTGTGCCAAACATTGGCAAGTTATTCCAGGGAAGCGAGGGAGAGGGAAGAAGGCCAGAAGAAATCAAACGTGACCATACTTTTTCCATATATGAGCATGATCGTTAATGTTACTTGAGTGATTTATTGATAGCACAGGGCCTGATGACTTCTGGTGCAACTGTGTATTAACAATTAGATTAAAGTCTTTCCAGCCTTGCCTTGTTATCCTTCATGTTAGCAGCTAAGGGTCTCCTTCCCCTCATCCCCATTTTTTTTTCCTCCAGGTAAGCAGAGGAATTGCCTTTTCACCCTGTTTTAATTACAGGAGCTGCGTGACCCTTCCTGGAGCAGCTATCAGAAACCGTACAACTGGAATATCACCAGGCCAGCAGGCTCACAGAAAATATGTAAGTAGGTTACATGGCGGCGGTGGGGGCGGGGGGGAGACCATTAAACACAGCAGGACCCACTTAACAGAGCACCTGTTAGCAGAACAGAAAGTGGTAAGAGGATGAATTGGGCGGAGAGAGCAACAACTGCGCAGCTTTACTCTTTCTAACAAACGCTGGCTAGGCTCAAAGAGGAGCGCACGAAGCTGGGCGGTGAGGGAGGCTGGGAGAGAAGGAGCCGAGGGTGTTCTGATGCTCGCTGAGGCTAGTGCTGCTAATGACTGCTTACCAAATAAATAAATCAGAGAGCTCAAATATGCTGCTACAGCCATTGCTCTGGGCTGGCTGGCTGGAGGGCTCACACAGCTAATAAGTTTTCTGCTGCTGGTGGAAAGTCTTTGCTCTGCTCCAGGAGAGTGTGGAGCGGCTTGCTCCTGACCCCATCCCTTCTACATGCAGAGGGGTGCTGAGCCTAGCCGGCTCCCACAGCCCCCAAAATTATGGGGTGGAGGATCCCTGCCTGCACGCCCTGCTTCTGCAGATACAGGGTGGTAGCAGGTGCTGGGCCACATGGCCCATCCGTCCCTCCCCTCCTCGCTGGACCTGGTCCTTGCAGCCCCGACCGTGCTCTGGGCTCTGTGGTGTCCCAGCGTTTCCACTGCTGTGGCCAAACCAACCCACTTTTTCAAACAGCCCCACCTGTGCACCATGCCCAGGGCCACTGCCTCCCCTGCCCCTCGCTGCAGCCACGGCGGGGGCAAGGGCTACGTACCCACCTGCCCTCCTCCCCCAAAGCCCACCAAGAGCACCCCTCCAGGTAGCGGCTCGCCTGATGGCCAGACCACCTAACACTGCTGCTAAAACCTGCCTGGCTTTTGTCTGACCTGCTTGGAGCTTTAACCTGGCAGATAAAGACCCCTCAAAAAGCAAGTGGCCATTTTCCTGTGGGTTTCTCATAGTGAAACAGGTCAAGGAAGGATCAAAAGAGGTCCCTCTGCCAGGCAGGCTTGAGGGACCTGGACAGGCAACATGTAGGGGGCTGTTGTGTGTGCGTATGCCAGAAACAGCTTTGGCATATATAAAACCCAAACAGATTTGGGTTTTATCCGTGTCGTTGTGCCTGCTTGGAGGAGAGTGTCCCCAGGACAGGGGAGAGTGGCAGTGAGGGAGGAACAACACACTGGGTTTAGATCTAGTCTCCTTTGTGAAGGCTTTCAGGGAGTTCAGGCAGATTTACTCTTTCCTCACAAAATATATTTCAATTCTAAGTTATTAAGAGTGGGGTTTTGACATTGCCCTAAATAGACTAAGGACTGCCTTACCTTTTGGAGAGAGGTCCCTCTGGCCACCTGGAGAGCACCTCTGGCATTTGACTAGCTGGGTGATGTTTTCCTTTTCTTGACCAGGGGTAAAACTGCACTTGGTTATATTTCAGTATGAGGATTTTTTCATCAAACCTTGTATTTATGTAATCTGTCTGCTGACAGATATACCCAAATCAAACATCTAAATAGGATTAATGCAGGCAGCTTATTACTGGCTCTTGAGGAGGACCAGGAATTATGGTTATCAACCATAACAGTGAAGTTGGGATGTCTGACCCCTACAACTTATCCTTGAAAAATACTATACAAATAGCTTCTGAACCAGTGAAAAGTCGTTTCATATTCACTGAATAATAGAGAGAAGCACAAACTAAAATAGCCAGATCTGAATATCAGAATGTATTTTGAATTCTTTCTTGGTGAGAGAGGGACGAACATAATCATAAGCGAAATAAGTGCCGAGACATATTTAATCCTCTCAGCACTCCAGCAAGACCAAACATAACTGTTTCAAGCTTTCCAAATATAAACAATTGCCTTACCACAGAAGACAATACACTCTGTTCAGTTTTGGGTCCGTCTCCGCCATTGCAAGAGAAATATTCAGTGAAGTCTCCTGCCCTTGGATGGGATTTAGCTGCAAAGCCCTGTGAAACCTGTGCAAAAGCTGCCTAGATGGCTCCTGGTTTCCAAAGAGGCAGGTGGGGTGATGTGCCCAGGACTCTCCAGATAAGGCTTATGGCTGGATGTGATGGTCCCATACATTTTGTTCCGGGGAATGTAATGCACAAGGGCATGGTAACAGATATATGTTTTTCCACTCCAGATGGCTGATTCAAATTAATCCTATGGAGACAGTGACTGAAAGTACTGTTCTTACCTCCTGGTGGTTACCAGCAGCCTGTTTGAACAATGTTGATGAGTCCCGGTGATGTTCTTGATGGGCAGTGTCTCCATCTTTTAAAATCATCCTACAGACAGGTGATTAGTTCCCTTACTGGCACTTGCACCTATGGAAATGAGAACTGAATGGGCTGGATGATCATTTTGCACAGTAATTTATGCATGTAGTCCAATATAGCTCATATTGAGGACCTATTCCTCTCTTATAATTGGGGCAAATTCCATCTCTAGAAGCTCTTCTTCCAAGAGAGGATGAATTATCTAAGCCGTCACCTGTCTAACACCATTCAGCTGCTATTTATTTCTGACATGTTCATGTCAGTAGAAGGCTTTCCAACCTCGCAGAGATATGGGGAGATTTAATTTATACAATACTGTGAGATTGTCTGATCAAAGGCATACAAGTGGAAATCATTACTGTTATTTTCAGACATGTCTTTAATCATAGACTCTCTCTATTCATCGCAATCATTGCAATTGTAAATCAGAAGTGGGTTCCCTCACCACCTGGCCACTTGGTGCTCTTCTAATCTCTGCCTGTTGCCTGCACAGTGAGATTTCTCCTGCATCCCCCCTCCACCTCGCTGTGACGCAAACATGTTCACTAAAATTTGCTATGATAGCTTCACTTTATGTGGATTTGTTTCTGCAAACAGAGATGATATTGAGCTTTCTGAATCTCTCCCACTAGGAAACGAGGATAATACTTGGAGCTGTCAATGCAGGGACCATTCATGGTGCCTGACAACCTTGCTGAAATGACCGAATTATATTCCTATCAGCAAATGTATGAAATGAGCTACAGTTATTTAAACAAGGCAACAGAGGAATTTGCACTTCTAACTACAGAAAGGAATAAGCTTGTTAATGCCCTGTCTTCTTGACAATGTACATCTTTTTAGTCTGGTCGTGCACTGGGTCCCAGTGCTGTAGTAGCTTCAGGCCAGAAGAACTGAGGTGTCTGCTTTCTGTTGTTTCTGTGGGATTTATGCACCTGATATCGTGATAGAGCTGGTCTATAGTTTCTCCCAAAACCAATGCACATGCCCTTCTTTTTTCTCCCATCTCTCTTTCATCTGTAAAGACTTTGGGAAGTGTGGTGCGTGAGGGTGGAGCACCTGCAGAAAGGCCTATGTGAAGGAGGTCACTAGACTAATCTGAGATCTCTGCTGGGGATCCTAGATCCACTAGGGCCAAGGAAGGCCATCTACTGCACTCCTGGGTTTTGTTTCAGAGGCTGGATCTTTTATTCCTGAAAGGTTACAAGCATACAGGATGGGGTGGCTTTGCCCAGTAGTTCAGGTCAATCCAGCTTGAAAATCGCAATGGAAATCTGGTTTGGTTTTGAGCATAGTGATCTGGGATGCTGGAAACCATGAGACTGCCAAGAAAATGTTGATGTTGCCAACTGCCTCAAGTGACAGCAAATCTCATACACCCCGACCAAGGAAGTGCCTTCGTTCCAGCAGCTGCAGATGTTGACTCTGTTTCCCCATGTTTGTCCCGTTTGTCTTAAGTCCCCTGTGCAGTAGCTCTTACTGCTTTTATAGAGGCTGAGGTGTTTCCCAGTTCCCACGCCAGGGGATCAATGGCTTGGGAGGACAGGAATGGGAGGTGGAGCCTTCCCATCTGAGATCATAAATTCTAGTCTGGGCCCAGGTCATCTGAAAGTTGTCATCACCTAGAATTTCAATCTACTTGTATTTGCCCTGCATGATTAAATATTCATGCCAGAATATTCTGCCATGCACGATGAGAATATTCAATGTAACCTCACTGGAAAGACTATGCTGCAGATGTAGTCAATGTCCTACTGCTTTCTGAAATGAATTCTGCATTTCTCAGTTGTCCAGCTTCCCTCTGATGGACTTCAGACTAGTCCCAGATGTCTATATGATCATCCCATTCCCAGAGACTGATTTTTTTACACACACACACAAAACCCCCTCCTTATCTTGCCTGATAAGGCCAAGTGCATAACATGGTAAATAGCCTTCTCATTCCCAGAGGTGGGTGATCCACCTGAGAACCAGGAGACTGCTGGAGACCAAACCCTTTGCTAAGGATCATAGCAGAGCAGCTTCTAGTGCAACTAGCTGATGGCTAATTTGCTTGGGGCTGGCAGCCTGGTGCTTTCAGCAGCCTGAACTTCACTTAAAAAAATTATCGTGATTAAGTAAACACAGCTATAATGGAAATCTTTACTCTGCATATTACAAACCAAAATGGCCATGAAGGGAGCAATTATGAAATCTCAGGACTGTGGTGAGGGGAGGAATCATTTGAGATCTGCTGTTGTTTGTTTTTGTTCATAATTTATTTCCCCTGGGAAGCCTGGCTCTGAAGCAGTCTCTGCTGCATTGAAAGATTCTTTACATTTTTGTTAACCCAGTTTTCCATCCAGTCTTGAGCAAGATGGGAGGAAATGTAAGGGGTTTACATAAAGTCACAGACATGATGGACTACCTTGGGGAAGGAGTCCTAGATCCAGTTTCCAATTCCCATTATAAGCCCACAACACAAAGTTGCACATCGATTGCTCGATCTCTCTCTGTTAGTCTTCAGTGACATGACTGATTTTACAAAGAGTTGAGGGAGTGGCGAAAATAATGCAGCAGTGGCAATGTTAAAGCTGTACTAATGGGAACCACAATGATGGTTCAGAGGCAGTGGTCATCTTCCCTTTCTGGAGATATATGATTGGTCCTAGCGGGTCTTTGGGACTTGCCTGATTCAGGAAAATTATACTGTAAAGCAGCACCAGGCTTTCAGCTTCAGCTGATTTTTGCTGATCTTTGTTCAAGACCAGAGGGAAATTAGCTGGTGGACTAGTCAGCTGTTAGTAGAAAAGTGACTGAGAAATGGAGAACACAGCAGAGAAACAGTTGGTGAATGATGGGATGAGTGGTAATTCCTGGGTAGCAAAAAGACTGATGCAATCCCAAACCCCAAAATACTTCCCACGTGTATATAATAATGCAAGTTCAGGAGCTGCTTCAAGGGCAGAAACCAACTTGGAGACCTTTTCCTTGACTGAACAGGCTTAACCAAAGAAAGAGGGTCTAGCATTTCCTTTTGAGCCCTGCCAAAGCCGCAGATCTATCAGCACAGGCGCTCAACGCTAGACCCAAGTGATGTACAGACATGGTAGCCAGACAAAGCAACTGGCTACCAAATGGTGATTGTTCAACATCTCCATCTGAGGACAAACATTTCTGTTAATGGCTAAATGTGTTTCAGGAATGGAGAGCAACCCACATAGACTTGAAAGAAGGGAACAGAAATGTTTGGCAATTCCTATCACATGGCTGTATATTAGCTAAGGAAGAAAATTGCCCTGGTAACCATCCAGACTTTCCCCTGGTGCCATGGTGAGCACATCCCAGAGAGATGCTGTGTGAAAGGACAAACTTTCTCCTTCCCAGGCAAAACACATCCAATTCAGGTACAAGGCCTTGGAGCTGAGCTAGCTGGCTGCCGAGGCAGTCTGAAACAGCAGCAAAGCAGGTGGTGTCTAGGGAAGAAGGGACCGAATTTGGAGGAAGAGGGACTCAGGGCTGAAAGAAAGGACTGAGTTTGGAGGGATAGGAATAAGACTACAGCTATTGCTTCGGCAAGCCAACTGAAGCAAGGGAACCTCAGCACATACACACAAAAGGAATTGTTACTATTGCTCCTATTCCTGGGTGATAATCAAACACATACCTGCAGGTTGGTCTGAAACCATCTTCCCTGTTCATCCTCACTTCTTCCAGAAGCCAATTAAGTCCTTCCCAAGGAGATGTTACATGAAACAGAGGCTTTTCTGAGATTGGTAATGGTTGTCACCCCAGCAATAATCATAATGAATCACACTCGGGCTCCTGTTGAGCTCATATTTTCAAAGAGATGTTGGTTCTCGATCCATTCATTAATATTAATTAGCATGGAGTCACGTTTCATTTCCCACTTATGTGTGCAACCTGCAGCATCCTTGTGTGTCCTGTGCTAACGAACCAGATGCCATTTACGGCTGGCACAAAATAATTAGCTAATAGTTGAGGAATACGTATCTCAAGTTAGTTAAATATTTATGCCAGACTTTTTCCATTTTGGCTCCCAGCCCTCATCTGGGGGTTGCAGTGCAATTTAGGGAGGATATGAGAAAATTTTCACAGTTGTATGCAGCAAGCTTTAATTATACATTCTCCATACGGATGCAAATGTTTGATGTTATACAGATGTTGTCAATGAATTGACCACCAGGTACCAGCGTAGAAATAGCAAACATCAGCAAGCAGATCAAAATCTAATTCCCTTGTTGTGACTGGATGCTGCATAATGCAACAGTCACTCTTTCGCTTCTGATCCGGCCTCTTTTGCTCAGTCAGAGACCTCTGCTGCAAAATACTTCCAGGCAAATGAATTAAAAAAATGGCCAGGGCTAGACAGAGGGCACACGTGGCTTGGAAGTAACTGGAAGTCACATCCTGCATCTTCCCTAGAGCTGATTTCTGGCAGCAGGAGAGGTGTCTGCTTTTCTGAGTCTTCAGATTTTGTTTATAACATCCCCAGATCCCCAGGGGTCCCCAGATCTTTTGCTTTGTCTCTTGGGAGCCCTCTCACACAGCCCTGTGCTGTAACATGTGAGAGCCAGGACTATGAGCCAGGAACATGTTATAAGACGCAGAATAGCCATGCTCGGGGACGAGACAATAACACCGAGCTGTTGCATGGTGCGCTTCTGCCAAGCCCGTCTCGTGCGATAGGTGTTTGGTACTGGGCTGCATGAAGCTGCTGGGCAGAGAAGCATGCTGCACTGAAAATTAGTTCCAGCAGAGACGTTCACCACCTTGCTCCTGCTGGCCGCTGAAGGTGGCTGGGACCACAGAGACATTATCAGGAAGGGCGAGGACATCCAGTGCTCCTCTGAGTTGTGTGGGAGCTGGAACTCCTGGTGTTGTGTGAAATCGAGGAGCATATTTCCCCTTCTGACTCCCGGTGTCACGTGGAGATGTGTTTGTGTGTGTAGTTCCCAGTGTGCCTCCCACTGAAGGAGCAGTGGCAGGAATGAAGCAGGCAGGGACGGCGCAGGGCTGTTAGCTGGATTCCTCCTTGAGAATATGCACAGAACATCTACTCTATTTGCTACTTTATACATGAATTACATTGATATATGAGGTCCCGCTGAAAGCTGATTTTTGCTTAACTAACCTACCTCTCCCGTGTCCTGACCTTCCACTCTTACCAGTGTAGAGAGGGTTTGCTTTTGCCTGCTCAGAAGCTCAGAACCCCCAAATTATCTGTAATGTCTTGAGCACATAATTACATTGAGCTAATCACTGTGATACCTAGGCACTTTCACCCTACTGTGGTCTCAGTCAGGCACTGTCCCTGAACCAGCTTTGGTGGAGATACAGTTCTGCTGAAGCTTTCATTTTCTGGAGCAGGTTTGGACAGGGAAATGGCGGGGGGGAAGGGGTAGTGTTGGCTAATGCCTATCTGTTAGAAATAATAGCAGGAGAAAAAGTGCTTGTGATCATCTCTCACATGAGTATCACACCCTCTAATCGGGTAAGATGAGATGGCCGCCTTGCGAGCTGCATCTGGGTCATGCCAAGGAGCAGCGACCCACACCTTTTCTATTTCACCTGCAACCCTTGTGCTCCTGCCTTTGAGCTTGCCTGGTTTCACAAATAAGCAGAAATGGGCTTACTCACTAGGTAGATGAAAAGACTTCTAAGAAATATGTGGGTGCTATGGTAGATAGTGCTGTACTTCACTAAACACAGCCCTTCCCTTTGAGTCAGCCCATGCTTTGGTGATCCAACCTTTACAGGCAGGTTTTTTTCTTTGGGCTAAATTATGAAAACCGTGAAGGATTTCTCAAGGTTCCAGTTAAATTGCAGTTTTTGCCATTCCAATCTGCTGTTCCATCTCTGCAGGCAAAAACAACTGCATTTTCCCTGCCACTCCTTCTGTGCTGTGAAATAGCTGTCATGCTCTACCCCAGAGTTAGCTGCATTGTTGCGGGGGAAGAAATGTTTTTTCTGTCCATGCACAAAAGTGAATAGATAAATCTCTTGAGATGAAGAGGCAGTTATTTTGTCCTAAAGAGTGGGAAGTGGATGGAGGAAACAGAGGAGTCTACAGTGAGCTACAGCCTAAGAATCAGTGCAAGATATTTATTCCTTGCAGAGGCAAAAGAGAGAAGTCCCACAATTTTTCTTCTCCTAGGTCAGGAACACAGGAGTGACACGACTGTAACTCACTTCTTCCCTCTTGAGAGATGGCTGTAAAGGCGGTGGTTTTAACTTATTGTATTTAATAAGGAGGTGAGAGACAATAAAGCAACAAAATGAAACTTCTGCCCACAGCATAGCAGAAGGGGGAAAGAGGTTAGACAAAAGTCCAAATGCCAAGTCTGGAAAGTGGAAATCAGGAGTGTGCTGGTTACAAAGCACTTACTCCACAGAGCTGGCCCTGAACATGATGGATGAGCTCTCTCTTTGGTTACCTACAGCTAACATCTCTCCCATTAAAGTTTTCTGCCATGGCAAAAGAGCTCTGCTCTTTGCATTGCAATGCAAAACTGCTGGGACCAAGGAGGAGGAAACCAAAGTAGCCTTGGCTCAGGGGTGAGATAGCCCTGCAGGGTTTAGTTCTTCAGGACCTGGTTTGTATACTTTAATATGTCCATCAGTAATTCGCAGGGCCTTGCTCGAAAGGATGCTTGTGCTGGAGCACTCACCAGGACAGGGAAGCGATGCACAGGAAAGGCTCCTCGGACCTCGAGAGCTATTCTCTGGATAAGGAGGTAGTTAAAGAGTAGGGAGTGGAAAAACCTGCGAATGCTGATAAGGCAGCTACTTGCTTTGCCATTGCTCTATAAACTTTTGTAAAGGTGCAATAAAGGTGTTAGCCACACTGCCCGGGGCGTAAGGGGCCGGGTTCTCATTTGCACTGAGGCTGACTGGAGGCCTGTGCGCGTTTCTGCTATCAGCGCTCTGCACTCGAGGGCAGAACAGCTGATCTGCAGCCCCAGGGTGCTAACAAAGAGCTAGGAGGAGGGTTTCAGTGGGGTACGTGCTTTCCCTGGAGAGTGTCTCCTCTGTTCTTTAAGTTGGAAACAAGAAAGCATGGAGGGCCAAAAAAAGGAGGCGAGCAAGCAGCTCTCCAGAAAAAGTTCCTAAGTAAAGGAAAAATCCTCTCTCGCAGTCTGGTGAGAATAACACTCGGTGCTCTAGTTACTGGGGGCACGGGTGAAGGGAGCTAGTAAGGATGCCAGAAAAAGAGTGCAGCAGGCGTCATTGCATGGTGGTGATCTACTTTTAAGTGATACCAGAAAAACCTATTAAATATATAACCTCAGCGCCCAGAAAAATGTGTTAAGAGGTTTATTCGTGTACAAAAAGCTTCATCTTATAAATATAGATAAGGGCTTCTTTTTTTTCCTTCTTCTTTTGGATTTCCTATACAGAAAACGTATTTGGACTGTAATTCCCCTTCTGGGAAGCTCTACCTAGTTATGCTGCTTTCTGTCTGGCAGGACTGCGAGGTCCGTGCTGCAAATGGGATAGCTTGGTGTGATGAGGCCTTCCGAACATATATCCCACTACATCCTGTTCCAAGCCCCATCCTGTAAAACTTTGTGCATGTGCTGCCCTGCAAGAGGGCTGGTGGTTTCACTGAGCAGAGGTAGGACTGCTGTGCGCGGAAGGTGAAGGATAGCTGTTGTTCTTTTCAGGATGTACCTGCTGCAGGGCTGCTGCTGACTGACCTGCGAGAGAGGGAGAGACACACAAAATACGGAGCTGCGGATCCCACTCTTTTAATTTTTCCTTCTCTCTCTCAACATAGGCACTTTCATTTCAGGCCCTGCAGAGCACCTCAGGTGGAAATGCTGTCGTGGAGATTAAGTAAACCTGCTATCTTTCAGGTTGCCACCTTCCTTTCTCAACAACTCTCTTGCCTCTTTGAGAGGGTAGAACAGGACCTGTCTACCAGCCTCATCTACCAACAAAAGTCCAGCCACTACCTTTATGCTGAACACAAAGTCAACCTGTGTCTCATCTTTATATCCACCTTCTTTAGTCCAAGAAGTTTTTTTACAGATGGCTGTCAAAAGCTCAAGCTCAGCAATGCTAACACCAGCCCGTTCTTGCCCACAGTCCTCCCCACTGACGCTTTTCACGGTCTCCCCACACCACACCGATGGCCTGCACTCAGGGCCACCATGCACCTGGTCCTTCCACCCTGCCTACCTTGCTGTCTTCCCATCCACACAACCTTGTCTTATATCACATTGCTGATGTGCAGTCTTCCCTAGTCATCTGTACGCTGAAATGCTTATCCAGACTCTTGACATCTCGTAACGGCCAGCGCCTTTCCCTCTGGCCTTGACAGGGGAGCTCTGAAGAAACCCCCCCGAATGATGCTGGACTGGGTCACCCCCCTTATGCTTGGCTTTTTGGCTCCCCCTCATTTGTCTTGACTTCCCATGCCTTCACGGCTCTTCAGCTGTTCCTGGGCTGCCCTTTTCCAAATGACTTGGGAGACATGGAGGCCTGTGCCAGCCTTCCCTTCACAGTTCTTCACACAAACATTGTTTGGTTGTACCTGTATGACCATTCTTGCCAGGGAGGAGACCTCTGTGGACATCCATAATACTCTGTTGTCATCCCTTTTCACATCTCCTTTAAGTTCCTGTCATGTGTGTCTGCAAACAAGTAAACTAAATAACTGCAAATGTAGACACTCTTGTGGCTTAATCACAATGACTAACATTGCCTCATGGCTTCTTATTGCTTCTCTATCCACATCCATCTGCTGTTGCTTTGCTTACCAGTCGATAACTGTGAATCAGGGCATTTCCTCTTCCCTTCTCTGCTCCACCTGCATGGGGGCCCCGGTGCATGCCTGTTGCTCCTAGGGACCATGACAGCATCCAAAATCACCCCATTCCCCAGAGAAAGGGCGAGTCATACCCTGCTGGTAAAGGAAGCGTACTCTTATGAATGTTAAGGACCATCCCATCCGTGTGAATTGTGAAATAACATGATGACGCCATGCTTGTGTTATAACGCCATTGTATTTGACTACTGAGGTGAAAGTGGAGCTGGCTTATAACCAGGTTGCAAAACTACTGCCTTGCTCCTTCACGGGTGCTGTCGCTGGTCTGTGACACACTTGCAAAAATCCCATCTTGCTGTATTGCTAACAGAGTGCTTTGGGTATTTTTTTCTCGTTGTTTTTGATATTGATAGCAAATCTGGTCTTTCCTGGCTCTGTCGAGACCTCTCAGGTGAGGTCTGTCTCTGCGTCCATGCAGCCTGGTCCAAGTGCTAGTGCAGGTACTGGCAGCTCTTCCTCTTCTCGTGCTTGCCAGAAAATTCATGAAACACTGCACTGAGCATTACTTTTTCCTACTGGGGTGGAAACCAAGGCAAAGAAGGGTGCAGTAGCTAGCTGATTACCCAAAAGCAAGCCAGGAGGAAAGCTGAGGTTAGAGTGCAGGGCTCGGGCTGACCTCTTCCCTGCTGCTGGGGCCAGCTGCTGCCATTTCTGTTGTCCCCCCTGGGGTCAGGGCTGGTGCTGGCCAACAGGCAGCAGGTGACACTCCTTCCTCAGCTCCGGCTGCCCGATCGCAGCATTAGCTCTGGCCTGAAATGCGTGTCTTCAGAGGAATTCAAACAGCACTTGGAAGAAAACAAAGCAGAGCAAACGGCTCTTCTCAAACAGCAGCTGGTGAACTCCGCTGGCTGGGGCCATAAGCCTTTTTAGGGCAAGTGACGGTTCCCCCTCTCCCCTGGGGAAGAAGGCTCTGCTACACTTTATCTGTCAAGGGAGGTTAGCAAGGGAATCTGGCATATGTTTTACCGGAGCGACGTTTCAGATTTTCGGTTTGCAGCCCTGCTCTAAATCACATTTCCACGTGGGCAGGATGATCTGGACAGCTCCAGCGCTGCAGACAAAAACCTGTCCGCGCTGGCTGCCAGGGTGATTTGGCCGATAGCAAGTCACAGCTGGCATCACAGCTGGGTGTTTGTGAGGGGGCCACGACCGGGTGCTGCCTCAGGGAAACCCACGACCTCAGTGCTCTCCTGCTCTGTCCCTTGAGCTGTCTTCTCCATCGGGGTAAAGTGGGAGTAAGATAATATCCCTAGGGTTTGGTAACTGTCTGTATCTGGGCCAGCTTTAGTCACAGCAGTTGCTGTGGGCAGCAAATTGCTGAGGACAGCAAATCAGCCTGGCAATAAGCATCCTGCAAACCTGTTGCCTCTTCTCCCAGCTTCGCCCTCCGCCCGCCTCGTCTCCAGCGATGCAGCCGCTGCCGGGGCAGGAGGCAGAGCGTGGCGAGGGCAGCAGCAGAAGGCTGCCTGGGCTCCCTCCTCCCCAGGGCCAGGGCCTCTATGAAAAAGTGACAGGGTGCGGGGAGGGGGGTGTGACACCAAGCAAGCTTTCAGACATGGGAAGTTATTTTTTCCTCATTCTTGAGCAGCAAATATCACATCACCCGTGTGGTGGAGGAGCTCTTCTCAGCACGCAAGTGGACGGCATTGGGAAGTGAAGAATCAGCACAAAACCATGTCAGCTGTTGATGTTTCATGGGCACGTTGCCAGCAGGCTCGGCTGAGAGGGCTGAGGAAGCCCTGGAGCAGGATGGCCCCTTCAACTCCTCCAGGCATGATGCCTCTGGGGGTGCAAGATATTGTCAGGTGGGCAAGATGGAAAGCAGTGAACTAAGGTCACCCCTGCTCCATACCGAAACCGGCGAGTTTGTCCCCAACACGGTTTCTCATTTTCACAGAATTTAAGGGGGTGACGGTAAAGAGGAGGGGGAGAGAGGTATTCCTAGTTCTCTGGAAAGAGCTTTTGACTCCATTTTATTCTGGGGGTGTAGGTTTGCTTTTCCATCTGCAGGCCTGCCTGCTCTATTGTTGTAAGGCTGGCACAGGGATGCTCGGGCAAGCTCCTACCTATAGCTCACCGCAAGGAGAAGGGGCAGTGTTTGCTCTGCCAGTGCACTAATTTAAAATACCTGGCTGCAGCGCTAGTGCACAAAACCTCGGGAGGTTTTGTGCCTCCCTCAGGAGACTCTGGGAGCTGAAAAGTAGGAGGCGATGCATTATTTGCAGCGTAGTAGCGAAGCCATTCATTGCCTGCTTGTGTTGCAAGCAGGTATCTGGCTGCCTGTGCTGTGTGCTCTCAGTTCGGGTCGGAAGCAAGATAGCAAAGCCTGCTGTGTTTGGGAACGGTGACCCCATGGAGGTGTGCTCCTTTGGAGTGGGAGATGAAATGCTGAGGGAGAAAAGGAACAAGCTGGTGGAAGCGCTGAACAGGGGAGCAAGTCTCGTAATTCAACATTCAGCAACCTCGGTAGAAGGTGAGACTCCTGGGCTTTCATTCCTGCTCTCATGAATGTTTTAGGGATTATATAATGATTCTTAAATGTAAAAGTCAAAACAATGCTGGGAGTAAGCACATGGTGTCCTGGACTTCTCCCTCCTAGATGACTCCCAAATCATTTGGTTATTACATAAAGGTGACCAACGCCCACAGTAAAATGCAAGCAGAATCGCTGCTATCTTCCGATATCAGCTGCTATCTTGCTGTCAGGCCAATATTGAGAGAGCTATGACTTGGCTTCAATCACAGAAATGAAGGTGTGGACTCTGAAACCTAATGATTACATATTTCTTCCAGAGTAACAATCAAAGTGCTTATCATAGCTAACTGGATGAAAGAAATGTTTTAAGATAAATGACAGCAGCTGAGAGACTGCTTTTTTTTTTTTTTGGTACAGTTGCCTAGGACTGTTTAGAAAGAATTCAGACACACCCAAAGAGTCTCATATTGTTAGATTGGGCCAGGAAATAGATTTTCTTTCCTCAAAATGATTCTGTGGAAAAATGCGAAGTGCAACCAGGAGCTGAAAGTCTTGTGGGATGGAAGGCTAAAAGTGTATTTGGCAAAAGTGATTTTTTTTTTCTTTTTACTGCTGAAACACCCTTTTTTTTTTTTGCTGGTTGCCATTGAAAAAGGTTGATAATGGAAATGTTCATTTGCCCATTTTTCTATGTCACTTTTCTTCCTGGGGGGAAGAAAACAAAGATAAACTGCAGCTCCATCAGTAATCATGAGGCTTGGAGTCAAGGTTTTACTCACTTGCCTTATTCTGGAACACACTCAAAGCGTGGGGAGGTCTGAATTAACCAGCAAAACATCACAAAACTGGGACTTGAGCTTGATTTTGGTAGATAGGATTAGAAAGCAGAAAAACAATGTGTTCATTCCTGCGTGTACTTCAGACAGAGCCTACAGAAGCTTGGAAGGTCCCAGCAGCAGCTGCAGGTCTGGCTGACCACCGAGCATAGCCTACAGCAGCTTGCTGAGGAGTACCTGGGGCCTTGCCTGGGTCATCTGTGCTTAATGAGCCCAGTCCTCTTGGCACCGAAGGGCGCTCTGCCCCTGTAATTTGTGCGTGCCCATGTCAGGACCAAGACGTTTTACCACTGCAGTATGGAAGAATAGTCTTATGGACTGCTTTCTGCCTGTCCTTAGCAGATGCAGCAGCTGAACTCCACAAAACACAGCGTTTGAGAATTAAATCGGTAACAAATGAAGCCTTGCATTATTCTAGCTCTTTGCTCTCACAGATCCTGAAGAGCACACCGAGTTGCACTGCTGCTCCAGCTGTGTCCGGAGGGGACACACGGGAGGACTTCTGCAGCTCTCTAGCAGGGGTTTGAAGCCATAGCTGACCACCAGCCCAGCCCTGCAGCACCAGCCCTCTCCCCTGACCTGGCTTTGCCCAGCCTGGGAGCGAGCCGGCAGCAGGCTGGGGTGTCGGAGAAGGTGGGAGCACTGCGGTTATCTAGTCAGGCAGCCGCCTTGCCTCTGGCTGCCTTCATCTTCTTTTGCCCTGCACATACTCCAAAGCTTGAAGCTGCTGCATGTTTCCAGCGAGATGTTTCCCTAATGCCATTTCCCAAGCTGGTAGTATAATGTTTTTCCTCATAGATAGATCATAACCTCAGGCGGAGCGCAACTTCAGACATGGGGACGTTTATGAAAAAATTGGCATACTCTTCTGTCAAGCAACAGTTAAAAGAAAATCTGCAAAGGGATTAGCTGCCATACACTCTGGGGCTTGCTGACAGATGTCCTGAAAATCTGGAAATGTGTTGATCTATCTTTAAACAGGGGTTTTTTTTTGTTCTCCCTCCTTCTCTCTCTCCTTATCCCTCTGCCCAGGCCACACAAATGGAAATTCCTTCACAGCCATGGGGCTGCCTGGGAACTGCCTTGATGCCATCCGCAGACTGGCACACTGGTCCTGGGGTGCAATCTAAGCTGAGCTAGACCCAAAACCTCAGTCTAGTTACAGATGCCAGCTTCCCTGCAATGGCAGCACTGCTGCTTTGTGCCAGGGCAGTTAGGATTTTCTCTCTGTTCCAACTGCAACCTCTCAGCTCATTTTAAAGGAGCTTAAATGTTGGCCATTAAATATAAATATCTTCTTTTTCCTCTGGGTGAAACTGATGTTCAAAACTTTGCAGTGTAAATAAGGTCTGGAGAAAATGTTTTAGGCAATGTTTCAGTCAAACTAAATGGCTCTGGCCATTCCTCCCCGCTTTAGCCCCGAGCTCTAGGTGTGCCTCCTCTCCCTCTCATAACATGGCAGAGGAACTTTGACCTAATCGTAACCTTCCACCAAGCACATCTTCAGGCTTGGAGCAGCCAGAAGACCCTGAGTTCTGTGGATTGTGTTGCATAATCTTGGGCAAATCACATAGGACGATTTTTTTTTTTTTTTAAGTGCTTTCTGTTTCTGGATGGTTTGATTTCTGATTGCTCGATTTGAAATGCTCAGGTGGCCTCTGAGAGGAGGGAGATGCGGACGCACGCTCCCCCTCCCTGAGCGATACAGCCTTTTCAACTCTTCTCCAGCTCTGGTTGGAGTCGCTGCCTTAGGGAGGGAGTCACTCCTGCAACTGCACTTAAATCTCCCCCTCCTCTTTTTCTCCTGCATTTTCCTCCCGTACAGGAAGGAGATCACTCCTCCTGACTTGCAGAGGAGTTGGGAGTCTCCTGCCTTGCTGAAAACAAGACAGGGGACTGCCTTGCTTGGTTGAGCCCAGTCCCCTTTTTGCTGTACTCTGCTACAATTAGCCATGCAGGGTACTGCCTGCTCCAAAATCTAAAGGCTGCAAATCTGTCTTGGGCCTTGTTCCCTCCCCTGCCTGCTGACCAGAGGAGTGGGGTAAACACCCACTGGGTCCAGTACTTGGGGGCGTGCAGTGTTTTGTCCTGAAGAAGGACCGGCATTCTTATTTCATAATGTAAATATGTTGCATTTCTGCCAAACTCCTTTTCTCCAAGGGCCGGACAATTGTCTAACTGCACTCTTCACCTATGGGTCACAGGAAGCCTGTGCGTGCTGGGCAAGCAGTGTGTTCGGAGTCTGGATGTTGACATCATTTTGCTTCCTTAGGGCAAAGGACGCAGCTCCCAGTCACAGCTGTTGTGTTACAGCAGCCTCTGGCAGCCCAGAGGTTTGGGAGACATCTCCCCTGATGGCCCTCAGCCACACAGCAGCCGCCCAGTCTCGCCTCTTGCCCGGGCTGCAGGCACCCGTTGTTTGCATTTTTCCTGCTAGAAAAGGCAGGGCTGAGGGGAAGCACCTGCGAATTGGTATGAGCACGGAGCAGCTCAGCAAACGGCAGCACGCGGGATTGTTTCCCCTTTGCCCCAAGAGCGTGCCGCCGGTGTCCAGCCTCTAACACTGCCTGCTGAGGCGAGCAATGGGGAAGCAAACCCAAGCAGACTGCTGGCAGTGACCGAGCAACAAGAAAGACGGCAGTGTGGGTTGCGACCTAATGTGTATATCATCAGCATCGCTTGAGTCACGCCCGCCTGCCTCCAGCTATTACAGCAATCCCGCTGCCAAAGAGCAACCGCATGGCCCGACCAAAATGATCTGGCTGCTGCTGGGGACGGCTCTCTTGAATGACTCAGTTGTGCTGGGAGTACAAGGCAGCCCAGATCTGTCTTCCTGGAAAGCTGCTTCACAGTTACCTTGTGCTTGAAACGGTTTTGTCTTTGAGGCGACTGTGGTGTTTGTTCCCTTTCAGCTGCGTGAATAAACCATGTGGATGGACGGATGGATGTCCACAGGGAGTCAGAGCCCCACTGTGGGAGCTTGAAACACTGGAGCCAAGCCTGAGGGAGGGCTGGCTGCCTCCCTAGGTTGAAAAAGCTGCCCTGCCCGAACCTTAGTTTCCTCATCGATACAGGAGCAAGGCCAATGTTTTCCTCAAAAGACCAGAGCCTGTTTGTGAAGCCCCCTGAAGAAAGGTCTCTCATGAGCACAAAGCTATTTTTATTACTGGGGTCAGGGAGGAGAACACGCGCAAAGGTGATGAAGCTTTTGAAACACAGGTTCCCATTGATAGTCTTTAGCACACACAGTTCTTATTATAATCTAATTTGACTGGAATTGGATTAATCTTATAATGCTATAATGTCATTTCCATGGTCTTTTTATATTTTTATTGTTAGTATGCATTAATGCAATACCCTGCAAGAGCTCTGAGAAGAGAGAAAAGAGGATGTGAATGTTTAGTGAATCTCTGATAACATTTTTGCAGGGCATTTTTATGTTCCTGCTAGGCTTGTATGCTGTAAAGTCACACAGTGCCTGGAAATAGCAAGAATGCACCCAAATTCATCATGAATTATGTTGTGACAGGCTCCACTGGCGAAAGCAATGCATTCAGAGCCAAGAAACCAGGGGGCTGCTCCCGGCCTGTCCCTGACCTGCGCCAGGAGCTCACCTGCATCATGCGAAAGTTTTCCTCCCCATCTCTTCAGCTGGAGATGGAAATAATTTGTCCATATAGGAATGTAGTGGGTCCGTGGTCTATATCCCTTGCCATCCAGAAAAGCTGTCTTCTATCACCAAGCTTTAATGCTTCCTTTTTATTAAGTTTATCCCAAAAAAGTTTTTTTCTGCCCATGCCCTGTACTTCTTCATTTGCCTTTTTTTTTTTCTCTTGCTATTATTTATTTCTCTAGTTACACACCTTTTGAAGCATTAAACAATCTTTACTCTGCATCCATTTAAAGATGCTGGAAGTTTACTTCAAAGTAGCCCCACAGTGCTTGCTCTAAATAGTCACGAGCTTGCCCGTGAGGACTTATAATAGGAGACTGCACGTGAAAAATATTGAGCAAGCTGAGCGATATTACATTCGGTGACGTTTCAGCCCTCAAATCACCTAAGAGAAAAAGCAAATAGACCGGTATTTTCTATCGACTCTTATCATCACCTCTGTTCCTTTTCCAAATCTCACTTGAAGGCAGTCTTGATGTAATTAAAGCTTAAGGGCCAAAGCGTGAGTTTCATTTTCAGTGCAAATACAATGCTAACCCTTTCTCTCCCACACATCTCTGGTTATTCTGTTCTTTGGCTCCTCCGATCAGAGAGCATGACAAAGCTGCAAATTAAACCTCCCACTCTGAAAATGGCACGGCTTAACATTATTAGCCTGCAGAAACAGAATTTGCTGGGTCACCAGGAGCCGGCTACCAATGCATCTGCCGCGACAGCCACAATGGGAAGTGAGTCCATATGGTAATACACACAGCTTCTGACTTCTGCTGGGTACAGCTTCTAAGAACTTGGCATCTCTCATTAGATGGCTTGGGATTGTGCTGATTTCTGCCATTCTGTGGCACAGAATGGTTCGGTTCCTGCATTTGCATCACCAAGACTTCACTGGGGACTCTGGGTGTAGGCAGAAGGGTCTCCTGCAAAGGGTCCTTGCAGGGTCGGAGCACTAGGAGGGTACCTCACTCTGCTATTGCTGCCGCTCCTGGCCCCTCTTCTTATTTTTGTGAGCAAACAAGCAACTGGGGAGTTCGTTTGCAAGGACATTTGAACATCTGCGCCCTTGAGAAGGGCTTTCTCATTCATCTTTTATTTACAAACAACATAAACCCCAGTCCCTGGTGTTGCCGTATTTGTGCATTTCAGTGTTTCCTGGATGTACTTTTGATGCATTTCTGGTGTTAACATATTGTAGTGTCGATTGCCTGGGCAGCATCCCAAATGCAGCAGTGTCTGCACATCTGGCAACCTGGCATTAATACCAGCCCTGGATTCGGGTCTCGGTAACAGCACACCGCAGCGGGACAGTCACGAGTTCGTCGAAACTTGGAAAGCCCGGCTGTTATTTTTCGTTTGGAAGGGAACAAAAGGGAGCATTTGCGCCATTTCCCAAGAAGCCGGGTTTCCGAGGAGCGCCCGAGGACTCTCTTTTTCCCTTAAAACAAAGGAACCCGGCTTATCCCTGCGCTCTTTTACGACCCCGGCTTCACGCGTGGCCTCGCAGCCCCACGCCACAACCTCCCAAAAGCCACGCTCCGCCGCGGCCTCCCCGACCCCCCACTCCCCGTCCCAGCAGCGCCCACACGCTGGGCGCATCCCCGGCCCCTGCCCGGCTCCGCGGCCGCGCAGCGTGCCCTGCCCGGCGGCCGGGGGCTGCCCGACTCCCTCGCCCGCCGCCGGGGGGAGCG